>JANHMN010001643.1:0-10456 GCA_030674055.1 Rhabdomys pumilio
TCTAAGACACCAGCAGTCCCATGTTCACTGCCCCCTTCTCCCCTCTGCATGTCTCTATATTCACATACTCACTGCCTCTGTATGGACCTACACTCAAAATCAAACTCACCCACTCTGCCATCTAGAGGCACATGTACCTACAAGTCCAATTCACCCATCTGACCTCTGTAGATATCTGCACCTACGTGTCCATGACACCCTGATCTCTGCAGACACATGAACTCACAGCCTACTACCCCTCTCTTGTGTCTATAGTTAGCTATTCTCCCATGCCCACTACCGTACCTTACCCTGTGTACTTATCTGAAATTACATGACCTGGGCTGCAGTATTGGAAACTCACATGATCATTTTCCCTCTGACCACTGCAGGCATCTGCACCCACATCTTAATGAATCCCAGGTCTGTGCAGGCTCCTGGACTCACAGGCCCACTTGCCCTCTACTGTGGATACAATGCACTCACATGCCCACTGGCCTGCTCTGGACTCTGGTCTCTGTAGGGTCCTGTGTTCACGTACTCAATGCACTTTGACCTCTACATGCTTTTGAACACACATTCCCACTGCAGCTCTCCAGACACAGCTGCATTCACATAACCAATGATTGTCAGGCCTGGGCAGGAATCTGCACTAACATGTCAATACCTACTTCTGATCTTGGCATGTAGCTTTGCCCACATGTTCACACATACACACACACATACACACACACACACACACACACACACACACACACACTTTAGCCTCAGCTGGCACCTGTATCCACATGTAAAGTATAGCACTCCATCACCTGCAGGCACCTGGACACTTGCTCATGACACCTTCTACACACTGCAGTAAAGTGCCCTCACGTGACCACTGCCCCCTTGCTTTTGCAGGCTCACAACTTACACACCCACTGCCCCCAAGGCCTCTGAACTCACATGTCCACAGTCCCCCTCTATCTACACGCACCTGCACTCACATGTACACTGCCCTCCTCTGCCATCTACAGACAGTCTCACTCACAAACTCACCAAACCCCTCCTGCACTGCAGGCTCCTGCAGTCACTGGTCACTGCCAGACTGGATTCTGCAGGACCCTCCACTCACATGTTCTCTGACACTCTCTGCCCTCTGCAGGCACACACACCCATGTTCCTACTGCACCTCTGTCTCAATGCACATGAACTCACATGCCCACTGCCCTTCTCTGGACTCTACAGTTACCTTCATTCACATGCCCACTGATGCCCTCTGGCCTCCATAGGCACCTGCACTCACTTGTCCTCTATCCCCCTTGCCTCTGAAGGCACACAACACACACATACCACTGTGCTCCTATGGCCTCTGCAGTCACATTCACAGGTCCACTGCACCTCTCTAGAGACACCAGAGTTCACACACACAATGACTGATTGCTCTGTGCAGGAATCTGCACTCACGTGATCCTTGTCTACATATGATCTTGACACGTAACTGCACTCTCAAGTACTGTCCTGTCTTGTCATCTGCTGGCATCTGTTGTCACATTCTCACTGCCCTGCTGACATCTAAACACTGTTACACATGTACCCACAGGCTCCTCTCTGTCTTGTGAATGTGAGGGCACTCACAAGTCTAATGCCACTTTCAGGCCTCCGCAGGCAACTGCACTCAAAGGACCTCTGACCCTCTGTGACTTATACAAACACATGCAGTCCCAGGCAGACTGACATTCTGTCCCCTGAATATACCTGGCACAGGCAAAAGTATCATCTCTCTCTGTCCTCTGCAGACACAGGTACCAACATGCCTGTCACCCTCTTCTGTCCCCAGAACACACCTGCAGTCACAAACCACAATCCCCTGTCTCTGCATACACAAATAATGACTTACTCACTGATTGCTTTTGTTCACAGAATGCACTGCCCTCATGTGCCCACTGCTCCTCTGTGACCTCTGCAGACACATGTATTCACACCCCGGATGCTGCTTGGCTTGTGTAGGAATCTGAACTTACATGTCCACTGCCCAGAAGTAGTCTTGGACCATAGGTGCCTTAACATGTCCACTGCTGCCATGTTTCTACTGCAGGTATCTTCATTCACGTGCCCAATGCAACACAGTCATCTACAGGAACCTATACCCACTCTCCATCTCTGCTCTCTACAAAACATGCAGTCACATGCTCACCGACCTACTGTACGTTCAGTGAGTACCTTTATCCATCTGTCTACTGTCCCATCTGACCCATGCAGGCACCTCTACTCCCGTGTCCCTTGTCCCCATTTGTGCTCTGCAGGCACCTTCAGTCACAGACACACTGCCCCCTCTGAATTCTGCAGATACATGCGCTGACATGCTGCCTGCAGGCATCTGCACTCACATGCACACTGCCAGGCTGTCCTCTGCAGGAACAGGCATTCACATGACTGTGTACTTTTGAGGAACCTACACTCACATGCCTACTGTCTGTCCTCTCAGGCACCCATACTCCAATGGCCACTGACTCACACTAGCCACTATAGATACCTGTATTCAACTGACAATTTGTAACCTCTGACGGCATCTGCACTCACATACACATTAATAGTCTATCATCTAAAGTAACAGGCATTCAGGTGGCCAGAGTGACACTGTGTCACCTGTAGGAACCTACACTCACATGTCCACTGTCCCGGTGATCCTGCTGATCAGCCACACTCACATGCAAACTGTTCTCCTCCAGGCACCTGTACTGACATAAACACTGCCCTCCTGACATCTGAATGGGCATGAGATCACATGCTCACTGCTCCACCTAGATTCATGAAGGCTCCTGCACTCACATGCCCACTGCATCCCTTGCATGTAGAGATACCTGCAGTCACATACCGACTGCCAGCCTGTCCTCTGCAGGAATATGCAATCTCAAGCCTGTTGCCACTCTCTGGCCTCTCCATGCATCTGCAATAGTCTCTAAATGCAAATGTTCTCTCATGCCTACTGCCACTCTCTGGCCTCTACATGACACATTCTGACCACTCAGCCACATGCCCTCAAGTCCACTACACTTCTGTCCCCTGCAGACACCTGAACATACATGCCCTCTGCCTCTCTCTGCTCTCTGCAGACACCAGCACTCACATAAACATTGCCCCTTAACTGCCCTTACTTCCATGCCCACTACCCCCCTCTGCTCTCTGCATGTTGCTGCACTCACATGCCCACTGCCCTTCTCTGGACTCAGCATGGACCTGCACTCACATGCCCACTGCCCTTCTCTGGACTCAGCATGGTTTGGTCAACAGGCAAAAGTACTCCTGTGGACACTCGCTCTCCGTGACCTCTGCAGGCACCTGCACTCAGAGTTCCAGTGCCCACATGAGTCTTATACAGGCATCTACAATCCCATTCTCACGGCCCTTGTAGACACCTGCACTTGCAGAACAACTTCTCATATCCCACCTCTGGAGGTCCTTGAATCACATGCCCACTGTGCCCATCTGTCTTCTGCAGGCACCTGCATTCAAATGCCCACTTCTAGTCATCATCAGGAGGTATGTACACTCACAGTCCCACTGTCCAACTCTGCTCTCTACCTGAACATGTAGTCACTTGTGACATCCTCCCTCTGGCCACAGCAGGCTCCTACACACACATGCCCACTGCTCTACTCTGGTCACCGCATTCGCCTACACTCACAGGCCCACAGCTTCTCTCTGGCATCTGCAGGCCATGGTCCTCATATGGACAGATCCCCTCTCTGCCCTGGACAGACACCTGCACTCACATATGCACTGTCCCCTCTGCCCTCTGCACTCACATACTCACTGCCTTCTCTAGACTCTCTCGAGTCCTACAATGAAAAAAAAAAAAGAAAGAAAGAAAGAAAGAAAGAAAGAAAGAAAGAAAGAAAAAGAGAAAGAAACTTACTTATTCTGCCATCTGCAGGCACTGGTACCCATATGCCCACTTACCCCACCTGACCTCTGTCGACATCTGCAAATACGTGTCCACGGCCCACTCTGGACTTCTTGTTACTTAATCACACATGTCTATCCATTTCTGGCATCTGTGGGGACATGTCTACTGCCCTCCTCTGGTCCCAGCAGGAATGTACTCACTTGAGTATCTCCCCTCTCTGTCCTTGATAGGTGTAGGGAGCAAACTTGCATACACACTGAAAGTCCAAATTGGCCATGGGCCTGAGTTGTCCATGCATGCCTGCTAACACAATGTCTTGTTCTGTGTGGGAGAACACTGACCCTGTAACAGATACCTACAGATCTTGTAGACAGGCAGCCTTGGTGGAAAACTACCAGCCTGGACAAGAACAAGTTGTCATAGGACTTGTCGATGGGTAGCCTTGGTGGAGGGTGCCAGCTTGGATAAGAACAAATGACTCATAGACAGAGTCATAGTGACCTGTTCCCTGCTTCTTCACCCAGCCAACACCCTGTCCTAGAAGATATCTGTACTCCCCTGAGGACATCTATGTTTCTGCATCATCTCCTTCCCTATATCTTGCCTCTATGTGTACGGAATCCCTGTGTCAAAAAAGTTAAACGTATGGTTTGATCAGGCTATGGATAAGCCATCATTCTTCATGTTCCCCTGTCCTCCAGTCCTCTCTCCCAGGTCGGCTGATTCCAGTTCAATGCCACGTAGGACAGGGGAAGGTAGGTATCTGTTCACACAGACAACTTCCCACTGTAGAATCTTAGAGCCCCTGATCTCATGCCCACTGCACTCTTTATTCTCTGAGGACAACTGTACTCACATACCCAATATGCCCCCATACCTTCTGTTGGTACCTGGACTCACATGCCCACAGCACATACCTAGTTCGTAAAGACATGAGCACTCACATTCCATCCCCTCTGCACCCTCTGCAGACACCTGCACTCACAGGACCACTAAAACTCTGCATCCTCAGAGGATACCTCCACTCTCATGTCCATTGTCCCCATCTGAATTCTACTGTCATCCGCACTCACATGAACTCTGTCCCCTTGTCTCTGCAGGGACATAAACTCACAGAGCCACAGCTTCACAATGACCTCTGCATTCACCCACCCTTACTTGCCAATTTCAACTCTCTGGCCTCTCCAGACAACTGCATTCACAAACCCAATGACTGCCTGGTCTGTGCAGGAATCTGTACTGATGTGTCTCCTGTCCACCTCTGCTCCTGACTGCACTCATATGCTCACAGATCTGCTGGAATCGGCTGGAAACTACACTCACATGTCCACTGCACTCCTGGCATCTACAGCGCATGGATTCACATTCTCACTGCTCCACTTAGCACTTTGAAGGCTCCTCCTCACACATGCGCACTGCATCCCAGGAATCTACAGGCACAGGCAGTCACATGTTCAAGGTCTCATGTTGGTCTCTGCAGACACCTGAATGGTTATGCCCAATGCACACCTATGGTCTCTGCAGGGATTTGAAGAAATCTGCACTCACATGCCCACTGCTATCCTGCCATCTGCAGGCTCCATAACTCACATGGTCAGTGTCCTATTCTGCTCTCTACAGGTACTAGTCCACATAGTTTCTTGATGGCTTCCACAGACACCTGCACTCAGGGGCCCTCTGCCATCATATCCTCCCCAAAAACCTGAACTCACAGGCCCACTTTCCCCCTCTGATCTGTTCAGAAACTGGACTTATATGTCACACACATGCTTGTATCCACAAGTAACTGCACTCACATGACCAAAAGCATGCAATCATACCTACTGCCCTCCGCATGCTTCTGCAGTCACCTGCACTCATGGGCTCATTGCACAACCTTGTCCTCTCTAGGACATGTCCACTGTCCATATCTGGTCTTGATACTTAGCTACACTCACATGCACACTGCTGGTCTAGAATCTGCTGGAACCTGCACTCTCAAGTCCACTGCTCTCCTGGCATCTGCAGGCATGTACTCTCACATTCCCATTGCTCCATGTAGCCCTCTGAAGGCTCCTGCACCAGCATGCTCTCTGCATCCCTGAGAGTTACAGGCACAAGCAGTCACGTGCCCACAGCCTCCCTTTAGCCTCTGTAGGCAACTGCACTTTCATTTCCAGTACCCAGCTCTGACCTCTGTAGGCATCTACACTTATATACCTGCTGCTGCACTCTGCCATCTGCATGGACCTGCACACACATGCCAACTTCCCCATTCTGCACACCTCTGACCTCTGCATGTCTCTGCATTCACATGCCCACTGCATCCCTGCCATCTACAGACAACTGCATTCACATCAGCAATGCACACTTGGCCTCTGAAAGACACTCAGGCCAATGTGGTCACTCACTAGCCTACCACCTACATGAACCCACACTCATATGGCCACTGCACCCACCTGTTTTCTGTAGCCCCCAGCATTGATGTGACAAATGCCACCCTTGGGCCACTGAAGACACCTTTACTCACAGATCCACTGCCCTTTTCTGTCCCCTGCAGCATTCCTGCTTCTGCATGCTCCTGCACTCACGTGCCCACCGCTCCTCTCTGGCCTCTCCAGACTCCTGTATCCACATAAGCAATGACTGTCTGGCCTATGCACTAACATATAAACTGCTTTCTGCCATCTGCAGGCACCTGTACCCACATGCCTACTTCATCCATTTGAACTGGGTAGGTACCTGCACTCATAGGGCCACTGCATCCCTGGCAACCCAATCTTGATTCACATCAACAATGCACACATGGGCTATGAAAGGCACCTGCGCAAACATGGCCACAAACCACCCTGCATGCTCACTGCATCCCTGACATCTCAGGCAACTCCATTTACATTGCTACCTTACGTTTGCCCTATGAAAGGTTCCTGGGTACACACGGTCACTAACCACCCTGGACTGTGCATGAACCAACACTCACAGGAACACTGCCTCAGTCTGACCTCTTCGTGTTCCTGCACTCACATGCCCACTATGTCCACCTGTCTTCTGCAGGCACCTGCAGTCACATGCCCATGGGTACCCTATCCTGTGCAGGAACACACACTCATATAGCCATCCCCTTCCCTGGTCTCTGCACATACCAACCCTCAGATGCACACTGCCCCACACTCTGTGTATCTGCACTGGCAATTCCAAAGAATTCCTGTTCTTTGCAGACACATGTACTCAAAGGCTAACTGACCCTCTGTGGGCTCTACAGGCACATCGGTCATGCACAAATTGTCCCTCTCTGTCCCCTGGATGCATGTGCACACACATTACCACTATCTCTCTCTGACCTCTGCAGACACATGGACTCACATGCACATGCCTGCTTCTGTACCCTGAACACACGTGCACTGACATACCACAAACCCGTCTCTGCAGGCACATACACTCACATACCCACTGCCTGCCTCTGTTGTCAGCATGCACCTGCACTCATGTGCCCACTGCTCCTCTCTGTCCTCTGCAACCCCTGTACTCACATAATCAATGACTGCCTGTCCAGTGCAGGAATCTGCACTAACATGTCCACTGCCCAACTCTTTTCTTCACATATAGCTGTACTAAAATGCTCACAGTCCTGCTGGCATCTGTAGGTGTGTGTCCTCACACACCCAATGTCCCACTCTGCACTCTGCACACATGCACCCAGATGCCCGCTCCCCTCCTCTGTCCTCAGCAGACATCAGTGCTCACTCACATACTCACTGAGTCTTTCTCACTTCTACAGGAACCTGCATTCTTATACACAATGCCCAACTCTGCTCTTTGCAGGCACCTGCTCTGACATGCTCATCTCCCACCTCTGTCCTCAGCAGGCATCTCTAGTCACATGCCCATGACCCCCATCTGTCTTGTGTAAGCACGTGCACTCACATGCCCACTGCCATCCTGTCCATTCCAGGAACATACACACACATGCCCACTGTCCAACTCTGTCTACAGAATCATGCAGTTGCATGACCACTGACCCACACTGCCCTTGGTGGGTATCTGTACTCTGATCTGACCGTTGTTGGCCTTATAACCTTATGCTCTATTGCCCCCATCTGTCCTCTGCAGGCATCTTCAGTAACAGACACCTGTCCCCTTCTGACCTCTGCAGATGCATGTACTCACATGTCCACTTTCCCATCTGTCTCTTACAGGTATATGAACTCACATGCACACTGCCTGCATGTCCCCTGCAGCAACAGGCATTCACATGCATGAAACTTCACTCTGCCCCCTGCAGGCACTTGCTCTCAAATGCCCACTGCCCACATCTGCTCTTGGAGTTTAGCTGCACTCACCTGCCCACTGCCCTCCTTTTGTCTGGTTGCAAACTACACCCCCATACCCCTCACTTCTTAAAGTCTGCTATCTCCTGCATTCACATGCCCACTGCCTTCCTGACATCTTCAGAAATGTACATTCCCATTACTACTGATCCAATAATCCTTCCACAGGGTGTGCACCTCACAGGCTCACTGCATGTCTGGCATGTGCAGGTACCTGCAGTCACTTGCATACTCTCTTCCTGGTCTTCCCAAGCACTTGCACTGACATGCCCACTACCCCACTCTGGATTCTGAACACACCTGCAGTGACATGCCCACTTCTTCCCTGGCCACCTTAGGAATCTGAGCTATCATGCTCACTGCCACCATCTGACCCCTGCAGGCACATGTACACATATGCATCCTCCCTGCATGGGCTCTGAAGGAACTACTACTCACAGGTGCCCTGGGAACTTCTGGTCTATGTCCACACTTCCACACACAATGCCCACTGCTACCCTGGCCTCTGTGAGCACCTGCATGCACTTGCCTCCTCCCTGCCTGGACACTGAATGACCCTCTACTCCCATGCTCCCTGCCCACCTCTGGTCTATGCTTACACCAAACTCCCATGCCCACTGTGACCCTGGTCTCTGCAGGCACCTGCACTCATGCCCACGGCCCTTCTCTGGCCTCTACATGCAACTGACGGGATCTGACAACTGCCCCTCCTTCTGCAGGAACATGCGCTCTAATTGTCACTGCATCTCTATGACCTCTCTGTCCACGTGTACTCATATTACCAATGTGTCCCCTCTGCTGTCTGCAGGCACCTGCACTCACATGTCCCCTGCCAGCCTGTCCAACAAAGAAACCTGATCTCACATGCACAAAGCCACCACCTGTTCTCTGTAGACTCCTGCACTCACATGCCCACTCCTCTTCTCTGGCATCTACAGGTAGCTATACTTCCTTGCCCACTGACTCTTGCTATGAAGACACCTACGGTGACATGTAATATACATCACACTAACCCCTGCTGGTAACTGTACACTAATGCCCAGTGCCTCTCTCTGTCCTCTACAGACACATGTACTCACATGCCTACTGCCTTCCTAGCATGTAAAGGAATGTGTATTCCCATTACCACTGATCCAATAATTCTTCCAAAGGGTGTGGGCCTCTCAGGTGCACTGCATGCCTGGCCTGTGCAGGAACCTGCAGTCACATGCATACTATACTATCTGCCTGGCCTTCCAAGCACTTGCACTGAAATACCCAACCCCACTCTGGCCTCTGAACACACCTGCACTGACATGTCCACAGTCCTTCCCTGGCTGCTCCTGTCACCAGAATTCACATGCCCACTTCCTCCCTGGCCTCTTTAGGAATATGAGCTAACATCCTCACTGACACCCTCTGACCTTGGTAGGCTCCTGCAAGCACTTGACTCCTCCATGCATGGACTCTGAAAAACCTATAATCACTGTTTATCTCTGGTGTATGCCCACACCAGCACGCACATGTCACTGGGACCCTGGCTTCTGCAGGATTCTTAACTCACATGCTCTCTGACACTCTCTGGCCTCTGCATGGACACACACATAAGTGTTACCACTGCATCTCTGTTCCCTCTCCATGCCTATGAACTCACTTGCCCACTGCCCTTCTGTAGTCTCTCTAAGACCCTGTACTCCCATTACCACTGCCTCTCTGTGGACTCTCCTGTGACCTGAACTCACTTGTCTATTCCACACCTCTCTCCTCGGAGGGCACCTGCCGACTACTCTGCTCTGTTCCTTGAAGGCATGTTCTCTCATATGCTTACTGTTTCTCTCTAACCTCAAAAGTCCCCTGTGCTTCCATGTCCACTGTCTCCATCTGCCCTCCACAGTTACTGGATCTCAGAAGCACCCTGTCTGGAATCTCCAGAAAACCTGCATTCAGAGGCATACTGCCATCCTCTGGCCTTTGCAGGTAACTGCACTCACAAGTCCGCTGGCTTCCTTGGCCCTCTGTAGGTACCTGAACTCACATACCCACTGCACACTCCTTACTCCTGCAGCCATGAACACTCACATTACCGATGGCCCCTCTGGCCTCCAAAGACACCTGCTCTCACATTACTATTGAAATCTCATATCCTCAAGAGACACCTACATTCCCATGCCCACCACCCCCATCTGTCTTCTGCAGACACCTGCAGTCACATGGCCATGGCCTCCTTCCCTCTCCATACTCATCATTCAAACCCACAGCCCCCTATGCCTCTACACTCACAGGACAATTGCACTCCTCTGGT
>JANHMN010001644.1:0-10455 GCA_030674055.1 Rhabdomys pumilio
CCCCCCTTGTTCTGTTACATCCTTCATTCTTCATGCGTGGTTTTCCTGTAACTTACTCTGTAAAAACACCTTAATGTCAAAGATCTGCATATCTTTCTCTCCTTAACAGTGGGATTAATGGCCCATAACTACAACTGGTCCTAAGCCTTTCTTTTCCTGGGACTTTCTCTGTACTAGGCTAGCATTGACCTCAGAGCTATGCTTGCATCTGTATTCTGCCATGACCAGAATTATTATTATGTATTAAAGGCATGACCACAATGCCTTGACCTAAGCTTTTCATAACGATTATACCTTAATCAACCTGTGTTTTTCGAGGTCTGGATCAAAGGTATGCTCTACATTTCTGGATTGTAGTTCATTTCAGATACAGTCCAGTTGACATCCTAAAATAGCCAAAACAGTCTATCCCTTGTCACATTGACACACAATCATACCTCTCTTTTTTCCAATGAAAACTATAACTGGGTCATGATAATTTCTAATATGATATAATTATAGTCCTTGCTCACTTGCAAATGTATAAAAACTAAGCTTAGCTGGGTGAGTTCTTGCCACAAGGTTGCCACTTCTTAAATTGCACTTAGTATTTGTGAGCACAGAATTTAGATCCATTCCACTTCCTGGTGCCCTTTAATCCTGAATCATACATCTTGTATTTTTGCTTTCTCTGTCTGGTATGTCTGATCAAAAGGCTCTTCAGAAGAGTAAACACCCAGAGAAAGTCAATGCTAGGTTGCTTTAAGACCTCCTTCCTAAAAGCAACCAATTGGAATCTCTTCACTTTAGCCTCAGAGAGATACCCCAGCAAAGGACAAAACCCTAACATATTGTTCACCAAAATATAACAAGAAAATTTTCTAGGCAATTTTCTAAAATTATTCTCCTCTGAAATCTCTTGAGCAAGACCCCAGATTACAAATCTTGCTCAGCACTGGTGTGTTCCATATTCCTCCTAGGACAGACCATAAAGCCTTACTGGCTTCCAAATCAAAAGTCCCAAAATGCACATTCCTCCAAACAAAAGCATGTTCTGGCTTATCACAGCAGTACCCTAGCTCCTTATACCAACTTCTGTCTTAGGGTTTCCATTGCTGTGAAGAGACACTATGACCAAGGAACCTGTTATAAAGGCAAACATTTAATTAGGACTGTCTTAACAGTTTCCAAGTTCCAATCAGTTATCACCATGGTGAAAATCAAGGCAGTGTTCAGGTAAAAATTGTGAAGAGGGAGTCAAGATTTCTACATCTTGTTCCAAGGCAACCAGGAGGAGATTGTCTTCCACAGATAGCCAGGAGGTGAATTTGATTGTACATTGTGCTGAGCTTTGGCACAAGAAGCCGCAAAGTCTGCTCATACAACGAAGCACTTACTCTAAGTCCACACCTACTCTAATACATCCATAACTCTAATAAATATGGGCCAAACATTCAAACACATGAATCAATGGGTAGCAAACTGATTCAGACCACAACAGTATGCAATTTTTTGTTCCCCAAAGCTATATAAAATCCTGGCAAATTACTGTGTGTCTGTATTCCCAGTGTCAGGAAGGCAGAGACAAGAAAGTCCCTGGAATTCTTTAGCCTACCCACCTAACTAAATCACTAATGTCCAGTTAAGGAAAAGACCCTGTCCCAAAAAATGTTAGACTAGTGTCTTAGTCAGGGTTTCTATTCCTGCACAAAACATCATGACCAAGAAACGAGTTGGGGAGGAAAGTGTTTATTTAGCTTACACTTCCATATTGGTGTTCATTACCAAAGGAATTCAGGGTAGGAGCTCACACAGGGTAGAAACTTGGAGGCAGGAGTGGATGCAGAAGCCATGGAGGAATGCTGCTTACTGGCTTTCTTCCCCTGGCTTGCTCAGCTTAATTTCGTATAGAACACAAGACTACAGACCAGGTATGACACAACCCACAATGGTCTACTCCCCCCCCCCAAACACTAATGGAGAAAATGCCTTACAGCTGAATCTCCTGGAGTCATTTCCTCAAGGGAGGCTCCTTACTCTGAGATAACTTAATCTTGTGTTGACATACTAAACCAGCCAATACATCTAGACAGCTATCACTTTAACAAACTCTAACATAACCACAGTTAGAGATGGGAATATTTATGTATATACACAGGTAATGTTTGTAATCAAGATTATGTACAAATGGATGGAAACCTTCATTTTCAGCTATTTAAAGGGTCATCAGTTTTAATCTCAAATCTAATGATGAGATAAATGAACGAATTCCAAGACAAGACTATGTAAGTCTTCTTATTCAGTTGAATGTAATTTTTAATTTTTGTATTTGAGTCTGCTTGCCATCAACACCAATTACCCACTAACCACATGATGAGAAAAACACTTTGCTAGGTAATAAAGTTTATGGTTCATTCTTCCAAAAACATGAGCAGAATGAAAAATAGTAAGGTTGCAAACTCTAGGCCCATTTCCAGGGATATCCAAATCAGATATATTTCATCTATATATTATTATCTCTCCCCACTCCTTACAATTACAGCATTTCTGGAAGCAGAATGAAGTTCCTAAATTCAGTTATATACCCAAGGAGCACTCTTGGTACTCAGTCTTGTAAGCTCAGAATAAGTGCCGTAGGGGAAAAATAGTACAGATCTTTAATAGAGACAGAGCGCTTTCAGGTTTCCAAATGAATTAAGTGATATATTTTCAATTTTAGTGTATCAAGGGAAAACACCACTCTTTTGTTGTTTCATATCCACAATTCAATGTTGGATACAAATATCACTATACCTCAGGCAAGAAATATTAATACATAGCTCTATTGAGTTATACTTGAGTCTCTATATAGATTTATCCCTTAAAGCAGTCAGTAATAAAAAGATAAATTTTGCAGTTTCAAAGTTTTCAATGTATGAATGTATACAATCACTTTTTCACACACAAGTCTGGAGAGCCTGAATCAGTTTCTGATGGTATACAAGAAAACACAGAGAAATTCACAAGACACTCAACTGAAGATATTTTTCTGATTTTTAGTAAACTTTTTAAAAAATGTTTTTTGAGACAAGATTTCTTCCTGTTGCTCTACCTATTCTGCAAATATTTCTGTTGTCCTTGCTGGCCTTGAACTCACAGAGATGTACTGATCTGTCTCCCAAAGTACTGGCATTAAAATCATGGGATATCAGTGCTCTGCAACAATCTCCATTTTAAGGAAAAGGATAGAACAGTTTCACTTAATATTAATGGAATTGAAAATTAGAGAATTAAGTTGCATCTCTAAACAAAACCTACATAAACCATTCTCCCTGTAACAAATAAGACTAATGTATTACAAAATGGGATCCAGAGAGCAGGCATAGTGTTGAAGAGATTGTACCATTCTTAGGGAGAACCTGAGTTCAATAACCAACCCTGGGTTCATATTGCTCACAATAACCTATAACTCTGGTTACAGGCAATATGACATCCTCTTTTGGCCTCTTAAAGAACTGTACTCGTGAATATACAAAAATACAGAAAAATATAAATTTCAAAAAGCTTTAAAAAGTGACAGTGAAGCTACATCTTCTAATGTAGATTTCAAGAACAAAGCTGAATTGAATGCAATGAATATGATACCATTTACTAAAAGTAAAACACAATACCACATATTATGTCATATATGAGAAGATACATTGTCTTGAATAGAAATGAGTTTGGTACTACATAACTCTGATCTTGGTACTTGAGAGGCTGAGGAAATAGCCTGCTTTTGCTACATAATTGGAGTTAGAGGAACATATGCAAACAAGAAAAGCAAAAGCAGGCTTTTTGAGGGGTCAATTTCTTGTTCCAAGAAGGCAAAGAGAAATATGAGGAAGGCATGGGGTACACATCCAGACAGAACCAAAAAGGGAAAGTGGGGGAGCCTATAAAATGTGTAAACTGATGTTCCTTTAGTGGACTCCCAGCCTTAGGTCCTATACATCACTGAAGGAATAAAGCAATTAGTTTTATATTTTCTAGTTAGCTCTTCTATGTTCCATTCAAAGATATTGAGTTATTTATCCAACAGGGACAGGCCTAGAAAGTGCCTAGACAACTTCTAGTAATCTAGTCACTAGTCATGGGACCCTGACTCCAATCAACAAAGAACAACATCAGTGGGCCAGTTTGGGCTACATAATGAGGCCCTTTATTCAGAGATACAACCACAGCAGAAAAAAAGGTAAAGAAATTCTAGCCATCTGGTAAATGGTCATAGCCAGACACAAAAGAACAAATGAGCTGTGATCCCATTGTGTGAGGTCTCCAGACAATGTAGAGTACAGAAAAAGAAATCAGAGTGAAAAAGGTACTAGGCTAAGAAGAGATTGGGAGGTGGCATTTAACTAGGAAAGCTACTTCTTGGGATGGGGAAAAGATTCTAGAAATGCAGTTAGTTGTACAGTTTTGGCTGTTTTAAGTACCACTTGACAATTTTAAAAATTTAAGTGGTTGAATGACAAGAATGTCAGAGTTTGTATCAGGCCTATTCAATTTTAAAAATAAAAAACACTTTAAAAACTTGTCTGAAGAGTATCACCTACATACATGGTAGCTTGCAAACAAAGAAAATAAATTATACAAAAAGGAACTGAGGGTCTTGTGAGTAGAAAACTGGAAAGGTAGATAAGGCTCTGTGTTTCCTCTAATCAAGTATGTCACAAGTTGAAAGTGAAGGAGCTAGAAGAGGTACTGGGGAAGGTTTGGAGAAAGATGGGGAGAAATGTAATTAAGTTAGAATTTCAAAAGAAAACAAGTAAAGCTGTAAGTGATTTTGAATAAATAATTTTACACTAATTCTCATTTCAAAATAACAATGTAATTTATTTTGAGCACAGACTATCTAAAGTAGACGTGCCAATGGTACTGTCAAGTATCTATCCCGGGAATGCTAGTTTGGAGTCAGAGTGGTAGCCAAGAAAAGAACGTTGTGTGGCACACACAGAATGGATCAATAGCTCAAAGTCAACAGGACTCACTGACAGTTTGGCTGCTGCTTGGTGAGGCAGGAAGGACACCCTTCACGTCCTCACCCACTCAATTACACAGCTGAAATAAAAAACCAGGAAGACTAGTAAAATCCAAATGACTTAACCACAGCTACTTCTGTGCTGAAGCTGGAACAGATTGTAGGACAAGGTAATGGCACCAATTGCACGTCCTGCTTAGTTACTTTATAATAAGTGTTCACTTCTTCAATGTAGCCATCCAGATAAACCTCTTGGGAGCTGTCTACACAGCCAGGAGTCTATTCCCTTTTTACATAGAAAAGTCTATTCAGGAGGAAGAATTATCTGGAATCAGTGACAACTAACGAAAGCAGGGTACGAACAGAAGCAAGAGTTTTCTGTGTCAAAGGATACTAATTTTATTCGCAACGTTTAAATCCTATCATAATCTGAATGTACTTATGTGATGGTTGATGCAGGCTAGTCACAGTAACTCTCCAAGAAAGTGTCATGGCTTCATTGTTTTTTTTTGTTGTTGTTGTTGTCGTTGTTTTGTTTTGTTTTTGTTTATTGTTTTTTTTTTAATTTTTGTTTTTCTTTCCCTACAGGTAGCTGGTGTTCAATACTCATGTAAGAGTTAGGGTTCAAACTAAGGTTCTACATTGAGCTTAGGAGGTCAAACTTTCAAAGAGGGATACAGTATTATAATGACACAGGACTTGGAATTTTCCAAGAATCCCTAAAACCACTAAAAAACAAATCCAGTGCTATTCTTTATATCCCATCTCAGTTAATGTTCTTATTGCTGTGATCAAGAACCTGATATAAATTAAATCTAGGCAGAAAGTGTTTCTTTCTGCTGAAGGTCTGAGGGTACAGAGTCCATCCTGGTGGTTAAGGCATTGTTACAGAAGTGAGGCAACTGCTCACATGGCATCCACAGTCAGATAGCAGAGAGAGATGGGTGATGGATGCTGGTGCTCAGATTTCTTTCTCTCTTTCTCTCTTTCTCTCTTTCTCTCTTTCTCTCTTTCTCTCTTTCTCTCTTTCTCTCTCTCTCTCTCTCTCTCTCTCTCTCTCTCTTTCTTTCTTTCTTTCTCTTTCTTTTTTTATAGCACAGAACACTAGTGTATGGACTAGTGCTGTGAAAAGTTCAGGTTGGTCTTCATACCTTATAAAATTCAATGTAATCTAGAAACGTGAATCACCAGTATGCCACAAGACAGGTCTCCTAAGTGATTCTAGATCTCATCAATTTTATCTGAATAGTAAACAACCTTTTCATCTAATTTTAGAAATTTATGAAAACATAAGTCTTATAATTCACCTGAAAGGAAACTCAGATGACATATGTGTACATGGAGAAAACAATCATTGTCTTAGCTTAGAGAGTGAAAGAGAAAGATGCTTTAGAGTAGAAACAAGTGAGTAGAAAAATCTCTTCATCTCTAGGAACAAATAAGCAACAGCCACAAATGGAAGACAGCCTTGTATATTGATTCATTTCTATGTTTAGCTAAAAGAAGTTCTGCTGATGAACAATAGGCTTATTATCTATTTAACCATTCATAAAGCAAATTGTTTCCTAAATATTCATTTCCACTTAGACTTTCCAATTATAATAATTAATATGTTGTGTCTCTGTGTGTTGCTCATGTGATATGGATACCGTCATTCATTTTATTTATTTATAACATTTGTAATTGGGTGCTTTATATAGTGTCTCCTTTGGGATGCAGACAATGTGTGGGATATTCCTTCTCTTGCAACTAAACTCAGCTCCTCTTTTCTCTACTAGTAAAGAAGGTGCTGCTGCAAATAGCAAGAGCATATACCCTCTATTCTCCATTGTAGCTTGCTAAATTTTAAAGAGCACTAACTTGTAGCAGTGGTCATAATTTAAGCTCAAGACTATTCTACAAATAGCACACAGGAAAGCCTGTATATCAAATGCAAACATGTTGTGGTCAAAAATGCACTTATTATTCTAATTGGGATTAGAAGGAGCTAGTGGAATAATAGCATTTGAGTTCATGAAGATTTTCCCTATCTGATGTGACTTCAACTCTTGCCTTTTATCTTATGCTGATGTCAGGAGTTGATACATATTAACCAAAGAATAATCATTGGTTTCTATTTTGCCTATGTCACTATTGCCTTTGCTTTCATCATATCCTTGAAGGTCTGAAGTTTCTAAGCACAATTTAATAAGTTTTTACAGTGTGTATATATACCTCAAGAGATGTATGGGTATGGATTACATCAGAATCCTCTAAAAGAGATAATGAATAAACTATTATTTAATTAAATCTGAAGTCAAAGATGAAGATACACTGACTGCCTGAGCACTTGGATGGTCACTGCCTGAACTAATTAGGTTATAATCATATATAACCATGAATAAAGCACTTAAATAAAACATAGGTGGCCATAAAGATGACAAGTCTCTAGTAATAACTATATTAAATCAAAGCATACTGATAACTAATCTGATGGAGGTTTCTTGGTCCTGGTAATATAATATGGTGTGAAAAGAGTTTCTAATACTAGCCAAGGTGAAAGCAGCTGAATTATTAATAAAGTATCCAGAAAGAGACTTTTAGCAATATAACCTTGAATATTCTCATCCTGGCCATGAAGTTCCTGGATTTTACATGAGATGATGAATGCTTAAGCAATGGTTATACATGAAAAGGTTACTTAAACTTGTAGTTAAACACATGGCTTTTTATATGTAATGTAAGTACATGTGCATGCACCCGTGCCCTGTTCTTTGCGTCTAGAATTCAGAATGTTTTGGTTTTATAGCATTCACAATGGAACTGAGTGGTTGTATGTATGACTAGGTACAGATATGTTATTTTTTGGAATAACTTTATGAGATGAGGATAAAAGATCCAGTATTTTTTCATAACATGTATGTGTTAGATTAGGTTCTAAATAAACAATAGTGTTAATTACAGACAAGGCTATGATTAATTTTACGAAATTCACTATGGTTAGAAAACAGTGACAACTTACTGTTACACTAATGCAACTCTCTATTGCATGAAAAGCCAAAGATATAGATGTTTGCTTTCAACATTTTTTAGAGCAGCCTTCTTGTGTGTTAGTGAAACCCATTTAACATGTGCTGTTCTTTAAGTAAAGTTATTATAATAACAGTGCAGGAACCCTGAATTAAAAGAAAATCAGATCTATGCACACACATTCCATTTAATTTTACATATTTTTAAATTATTTGCCAGAACTGTGTATGCTACCTCCTTATCCTCATGCTGTCTCATCAGAAGCCCTGTTGATCACAGATGCTGTAACAAAATGTTATCATTAGGCACCAGGTTTATTTCTACTTTTACATTATTGCTACTGATATCATCAATAATTATGTGAAATTTTAATTTTAGGGAAAATGTAATGGATCTCAGTCTGGTCTCATTCTTGCTATGTAGATTAAGATGATTCTGAACATCTGATATTCCTGACTTTACATCACTAGTTCTGAGATTATAAACATGCATCACCACCTTATTTTATGGGGTGCTGGTGCTCATGATGGTTGAGAACCACTGAAGGCTTCATGATGGAAGGCAGGCTCTCTATGAGCTGAACTTCATCCTTAGACACATTGTGATTTTCTAAAAATTAAATCTTTGTTGAAATGAATAAATTTGAGTTGCTATGTAAGAAAAAGAAGACATAGGACAGAGCTGCAGGCAGTCACTGCTGAAGTACATGAAAATATGGACCATGGGCTCTCTGTTCGTCTTTTTCTAAACCTGCATCATTGATATGTAGGGATTCTGCTTCCACAGATTCTTCCCATGTTTTATATCAAACTACAGTTCTGTCTCCACTCTTATAGCTAAATAACTTCTTCACTAATTTATAATCAAAATATATTCAACTATAATTTTTCAACTATTCATATTTTAGCATGAATATATAACATAGCAAAATATTTAATATTTGACATGTTTTACTTTCAATAGTTACTTCCAACAACTCATAGCTTATAGACTTTATCTAAATAACTCAGTTCTGACTGTATCTCAGTTCTGAATGTATCTGTTTAGATTTAAGATGAAGGGTCTATTTCTCAAATGTTGTCCATCTGAAAGAAAGACTAAGTAGTGTGATAGAGAACTTACATATTTTAAAATATGTTAAAATGTTCATTTGGTTTTGGCTAAGGAGAATATGAAAAGTGTCTGTACCCTCTACATTTTGAAGGTGCATTCTTACTAGTATAGATATATTACAGAATCAAAGAAAACAGTTCCGTGTTTAACTTTTAGAAGAGCCCTATGAAGTCAAGCAGACAGTTGTTCAGAACCCTGCCTTTCTTCTGCCATCTCCAAGGTCCTTTGCCTGCAAAAGAAAGTTGGGCAGAAATGGTGCTCACCAGCTGAAATCATGGCTTCTCTTACAGAGGATCCAAGATCAATTTCCTACATAATGCCCAGTAGCTCATAAGTGACTTCCTGAAACTTTATCTATAGGCAGTACATCACATATTTCTGACCTCTGAAGACACAATCATATACCTATGCATTTGTTTAAGACAAATAATTACAAATAAAATTAACTTTAAAAATAATAATGATTTTCTAAGCAGTGCATGACAGAGTATAGGGAAACTCCTCCATAGTTTACAATAAGCCTCATAAGTATATACCTGAAAAAATAATATTAATAAAAATTATCAGCTTGATAAGTAATGTATTGAAATATTTTTTACAGTATTTTATATGTAGTAACCTGTTTGTGTGTGTGTGTGTGTGTGTGTGTGTGTGTATGTGTGTGTGTGTGAATGTCCCTTTTATTTCCTCAGATGAAGGTATTAGACAATAGTAGTACCCAAGATAACCAAATACAAGGCTTAGGCTGAGCACAGAGTGTTTCTTTCTGTTCTAAGTATACCTCGACCTATGCCTAGAAGGTTTTAGCTTCCATATCATCAGTCTTTCAAGCTGACTGATTCAACCTGTCTTCTCTCAGCTTCTTCCTGAATTGCTTTGCTTACCCTCATACTAACTTTGGCAATAAGTTCTAAACTTACATATCCTTACATTTCTCTTGCTTGTCCTATGTTTGCCTGTGTCTAGCTTTTCTCTCTATGAAACGATCCCTGGAAAAGCATCATACATGTACCTCTCTCACCACCTCCACCCCTCTATCTGCTCTTAAGTAGCCTCATTTACCTGACACATTTTGTCAGATATTTCTCTGATACTTTATCTGCCCCTTAATTAGCTACCACTTTCAAAAATGGCTGCTTCTTTCTATTTAATGAGAAATCCAAAACCATACAAACAAGCAAACAAAAACTAACCTTAACTTCATTTCTAGGGATTAAAGTTGTGTGCTATGTTCTAGCTGTGTATGTGACCTAGAAGGTCTTTGAATATGATTCCATGTCAGGGAAGCCATGTTGCTGTATTAACCCATCTCTCTCTCTCTCTCTCTCTCTCTCTCTCTCTCTCTCTCTCTCTCT
>JANHMN010001645.1:0-10454 GCA_030674055.1 Rhabdomys pumilio
AAACTTTCAAATAATGATATATGAACATTTAGAGGAAGTGCTATTGTGCTAAGATAAATTGGGTCCACTTTTGCAACAATTATATGTGACATGAAATTTAAAAAAAACTTTCATTAGTGATTCTTAAGGTTGAGTCACAGCATGGAGAGCTTCTCTAAACCACTCAAGTACCAGTCCTTAGGTAATTAATTAATGAGCAGATAAACTCAGTATGGGAAATAACTGAAGCTCCAACTGGATCACATAATCACTGGCCTTGTTAAGTTCCCAAGGAGATAGTTAGACGATCATAGATGTAGTGAAGAAAATATAGACATGGGAATTTAAAACAAACAAACAAAAAAGTTGAGAAATTGTTCTAGTTATTCTGCAGGAAATAGAATAAAATAAATAGGATTAAAAACTTTATCTTCTAATGGTCAGTAATGTTTAATTTCTTTGTATATTGTAAGAACTCAGATATGTACCTTATTTAGTTGAATTATGTCTTAGATGGCCTTAGGTATCCTAAATATATTTATGCTTTCCTTTGGAAACTTTATGCTTTTTCAGATACTAAATAATAAGAAAATAAATATAATCAACAAAAGGCAGTTAATTCCATGCATAAGCCTAGCAATGCTGTTAAGGACTATGATAAAAAGTCATCCTTTGATAATCCAGAGAGATCACTGACACTACCAGGAAATTGAAAGAAAACTCATCCATGTGAAGCACTGTGAAAAATATGGAATACAATGTAACACAAAATATAATATAGGTTTTGAGAACAATTCTATAAGGAAGGGCAAAGGGACTGCATCAATATTTCTACAGATTTGTCTGCGAATTAAGATGATAGTCTCATTACATGGAATGTACGGGCTATGATGAGCATCATTTCTTCTAAGTTTTGAATATTATTTCTACCCTGTCTTCCAATTATACATTTAGAGTGTATTTTCTCCCAATTTTCAAAGAAACAAATCTTCCTCAGAGCCCTGAGATAGACATATAGATGCTTTGGTCAAGGGAACAAACACAGCTGTTTTATACTTATTCTGATAACTGTATTTTCAAAGTAGCCACCTATTCTTAAATAATGACAGCATGTATGATGTCTCTGGGAAGGATAAAATATCTCTCAACAAAGAGGACAGAAGTGAATTGTTATAGACAAAGATGGTGAAATCTTTTACCCTCAAAATTAGCAAGAAAGTTTTTTAGGACGTTTTAGAAGTTATCATCAGCATTTCAGTATAGTTAGAGAGCTGGAACATTTGGATGCCCTCAGTCGTTAAACTATGCTACAAGCCACAGACTCTAAGAAGCTAAGTAGGAAGGATGGCCCAAAAGGGAACACTTGAATTATATTGAAAAGGGGGAATAGATTAGACATTATGGTGTAGGGAATTAGGAACCTTGATAGGGAAAGGGGTGGGGAAAAGAAAATATCAAAGTGAATATGTGGAGGAGACAATGAATAAAGGAAGGTATCAACCACTTGATAGATCCTTGAGAAGTAAAAGGTGCCCTAGTAGTTCTCCCACATAGATGATAGCACTCAGAAGTAAAAAGGATTAACATGTGTATTTCCTTAGTTGAATATATTCAGCACACATTTAAGTGCTTCTCAGACAGCCATTAGGGTTTCCTCTGTCAAGACTTCTTTGGTTAGATCTCTACTCCATTGTGGTCATTTAAAATAGTTTTGGTTCTCATGAATTCACATGTTTTGAATGCTTGGCCATTTGGAATGTCTCTACTAGGAGGTGTGGCCTTACTGAAAGAAGGTTGGCCTTGCTGGATTATGTATGTCACTCTGTAGATGGGCTTCAAGGTCTCCTGTGCTCAGGGGCTGATCAGTGTAGAGGAGAGCCTCCTCCTGGATGCCTGCAGAGGACAGTCTTCTAGCTGTTTTTTGATCAAGATGTAAAACTGTCAGATCCTTCCCCAGCACAACATTTGCCTGCATGCTACCATATCTCCTGCCATGACAATAATGAGCTACAACTCTGAAAATGTAAGACAGCCCCAATTAAATGTTTACTTTTGTAACAGTTACCTTGGTCCTGTTTTCCATTCACCATGGTGAAACCCAAAGACATAAGTTGTTACCAGGGATGAGGGGATTTTTTTGATAGGCCTACCCTTCTTTTGTTTGGAGGAATGTGGATTTGGTAACTTTGGAAATCAGTGGAATGCTTTAAATGGGGCTTAAGGGTCATACTAATAGAAGCGTGGAAAACAGTGGTGGTAAAGGTGATTTAAACTGTGGGAACCTGGCTCAAGAAATGTTGGTGGAGAAGAATTTTAATATGTGTCCTAAAGACTGTTCTTGTGATATTTTCTTGAAGAATGTAGCTGCTTTTTGTCCTTGCCCTTAGCTTCATTGACAAAGGAAATCTTAAAACAGTCTAACATATATTCTGTCCTCTGGTGCATTCTTATGAATAGCCTTTTGTTTAGAAATATCAAATGGAGAAAGGAAAAATACAAAACATATTGTTCAATGATGAAAGGGACAATAAAAAAATGGAATGGAGCTAATATAGTGTTCAAGATCCCATGTAGTTGCATTTGAACAATGGATAGTTATAGTTATTATGACCTAGATTTTGTTTCCATTTGAATATAAAGAGATATGATTATGTGTCAAATTGACAAAGAATTATTATCAACTTCACTATATATGGAATGAACTAGAGTCCAGAAATAGAGGGCATACCGGTGATCCATATATTGAAATTGGTAGGCACGGATTTTTTTATCTTGATCTTAACACTGAGATGGCA
This sequence comes from Rhabdomys pumilio, assembly GCA_030674055.1. Classification (NCBI taxonomy): domain Eukaryota; kingdom Metazoa; phylum Chordata; class Mammalia; order Rodentia; family Muridae; genus Rhabdomys; species Rhabdomys pumilio. The sequence goes on from JANHMN010001645.1 coordinate 2,775, forward strand.
CACAATTTTGAAAAATAATTAAAGAAAAGCTTAGGTCCAGGTACAAGCATGGTGGTATACTTCTTTGCCTTAGTTAAGGTTGTATTCCTGTGAAGAGACACCAAGACCAAGTCAACTCTTATAAAGAACAACAGTTAATTGGGGCTGGCTTACAATTTCAGAGGTTCAGTCCATTATCATCAATGCAGGTAGTATGGCAGCCTGCAGGCAAATATGGTCCTGAAGAAGAAACTGTGAGTTCTACATCATGATATGAAAGCAGCCATGAGACATACTTTCACACAGGGGAGAGCTTGAACATAAGATCTCAAAGCCCACCATCACAGTGACAAACTTCTGCCAATAAGGCCGCACCTACTTAAATAAGACCATACCTCATAAAAGTGTCACTTCACATGACATAAACCAAGCACAATCAAACCACCACAGCCTTTAATTCCAGTACTCAGGAAACATAAGCATGCAGGTCACTGAGATCAGTGTCAGCCTACAGATCAAGTTCCTGGACAGACAAGCTTAGGCAGTGAAGGAAATCACTGAAAACACAAAACTTGTGAAGATGTAATAGAACAAGGGACCATGTTCCATCCCAGCAAGCAGGAGAACTTGGCATCATCAACCACATAGCTCTGGCTTCAGAGTCAATAATAGAAGGGATTACTGAGACAACTTACACTGGCTAGCTAGAGCTAAGAAATTAGTGGTGATTTAGAAGAGATATAGATCACTGCGATGAAATATTCTTGGAAATGTTTTCTGAGAGCACAAAAGCTGTGTTTCAGAATTAGACCTTATGCTGACAGCCAAACTTGGTGATGTGTAAGAGTTACCCAGGTGGATGGGTTTTGAATGTATAAAGGGATCATGGAGAGCAGCTCAGGCTTGGCATATGAGAGCAAGTAAAGCCATTGGTGAAGGTGCAGCCTCAGTGGCAGCTAAAGGCCCACGAGTCAAGAGGTCATGCAAAGAACTTGAGGCTTGGCACCAAGAAGAGTGCTTATACTATTGGTGAAAGTGCAGCATAGTTGCAGTGATGACCATGGCATATTGGAAATTCCAGTAGTATGGTATTACCCCTAAGAACAGCAGCAGCAGTGCAGTAGAATCATCCAGAGCCTACAGTGATACAAAGGACAGAGCTATAGATGTGATCAAGCCCTTTGAAGGGCTCCGAAGATCAGGTGTGGATCCCAGTTATTGGAATAGAAGCTAAGAAACTGAAGTAGCCTTAGAGACCCCAAGGCTTTTGAAATACCAGAGATACCAGTGGAGGAAAGCTGCTAACAGGGAGTATCGACATCCCAAGACAAAGAATTGCTTTATAGTCGACAAAACTGAAATGAGTTGGATGTCTGACATGTTGCTGCATAATTTGGAGTTTGCCCAGGTGGCTTTTGGGTTTTCTTTTGTACAGTTTTCCTCACTCTGAAAGTTTAAATTGGTAATGTATATCCCGTGATGGTGAAAGTATATGACCTGCTTTTGTATTTTGATTTTACATGAATCTGAAAAGAGACTTTGATCCCTGGCCTTTTAAATATTGTCCAGACAGACAATGGAAACTTTTGATGTTGGACTAAATGCAAACTGTATTATGTTATGGCTACAAATCTGTGGGAGCCAGGCAGTGGAATGTGGTGATTTGAATAGTTTTGGCCACCATAGATTCTTATGTTTGAATGCCTGGCAAAAGGGAATAAACTATTAAGAGGTAAGGCCCTATTGAAAGAGATGTGACCTAGTTGGAGGAATAAAAAAATAAAGTATTAAATTATCTTTTAACAAGATTATACTATCAAATGTAATATTGTGGAAAAAGCTCAAGATCTATAATAAAATTATATATGTCTGACTTAGAAGAATAAAATAAAATCAGGCAAAATCAGACTGAATTTTATTAAAATTGCTATAAAGTAAAATTATGTTGATAAAGGATTTATTGAAAAAAGTGAATCATGTGGACAGCCAGGTTTTTACAAATTACCAAAAACTATAATGAAGAGGAAAATGAATTTAAATAGAACTTCAGAAAATGTGAAACTGACAGAAATTGTGTTTTCATCCTATAATAATATTTGACTTAGGGTGCTAAAACAACATTATAAACTTATGTGTATCACAAAGTAGAGAGCTTGCAAATACATAAAAAATTCTATTTAGAAATTTAAAGTTGATATTATTGAGTGTTGAATGATGTTTTATATGTCAGTAGGTAATATTTAGGTTGATATTATAAGCACACTAATTGAAAAAAAAAGAAATATAATGATCTAAGTTTGGATTTATGTTAATTAGGTATAAAATATGTTATAACTACCTGTAATTATGTATATATACATGGATTATATTTTCTCACTTCGGGACATGCCATTCAATCAAAGTTACTCCAACAAACTTCAGTATTGTTTTCAATTGCTTGCTTCTATGATATTTGTTCTTTTTTCTTCCTGTAACAAAGTACTTAAGACTAGCTCATTTGTATAAAAAAAAAGAGCCTTATGTTGGTTTAATATGATTCTACAGAAGTAAGAAATCAAAGTACATGCCACTGGCATCCACTTGGTTTCTGGACAGAGTCTAGGGGTACTCTAACAAGAGATCATCAAATCCAACAGATATGAATACAGGAATTAATTGTTGTCTTAACTACTTCATTTGTTTTCAAAAATGTATTTATTTTTGTTTTATGTCTATGGATATTCTTCCTGCATGTATGTCTATGCTCCATGTGAACTCAATTAAAGAGTATCTTGACTCCCCTGGAATTTGGGTTATGGTGACTATTAGACACCCCCCCCAAAACACAAAGTGTGCTGGATTTGAATCTGGATCTACTGCCAGAGGAACCAAAGCTATTAATTGTCATCTCTCCAGACCCTAACTAATTTTATGAGTGGCTTACATAGCAAGATCTACTTTCATAATGACAATGTGATTTCAAAAAAAATATATAATTTGATAGTAGCTGCCTAAAGCAAATAAATACTCTTCGAGGAGGTTTTACTTAGTTTCTGCCCTCTACAGACTTTCAATGAATGTAATTACATTACATATATAAAAAGTAAACATGTCGGTTTTTTAAGTTTGTACTACACAGTTATTTTCTCACATTCCCTTCAAAAATTGCAGACCATAAAACCAGCACACACATACTCATAAGTAAATATCCTCTCATGGAACAAAATCAAAACCAAGGTCTCCCAATACTTGTATATCTTTGTTCCAGTCCAGGCTCAGTACATTTCTTGGGGCAAGACTTTAACAAAGAGGAAAATCTTGAAACAGAGGTGATAATTACACATGCAGGCAACATTATTACACAACAGAACAAATGAAAAAGTGTTACACTTCCTAAGATTAGACTAGTTGGCTTACCCAACACAGAACACCTATATAAGCTACTTTTAGCTTATTTTCAAATGAGGTTACAGGTAACCTCTGAACTTTATTGTCATCCCAACTCTGCACCAAACCTAGGCCCCCAGAACTCAGTGGTTTATGGTTAAGAGAGTACACTCTATGACTGTTGACAGATGTAATCCTCAGTAAAGTATCTGTATATCAAGATAGTTTATTCACTGCCAAGCATTCAGCCTTAAAACACACAAACAAGAAACACTAAATGGATTCAAGGGTGTGTGTGTGTGTGTGTGTAACTAAATATGTCAATAATAAATAAGAACTTGTGCATTTGAGAGAATATGAGGGGACAATGGAGGAGGTGGGGGAGACATGATGGTAGAAATAATAGAAAATCAGTACTCATGTGTCTTATGTTGAGTTTCACTACTGTGAAGAGACACCATGACCACTGCAACTCTTCTAAAGAACAACGATTAACTGTGGCTGGCTTACAGGTTCTGAGGTTCAGTCCATTATTATCATGGTGGGAAGCATGGCAGTGTCCAGGCAGGCAAGGCACTAGAGAAACTGCAAGTTACACATCTTGTTCCCCAAAGGCAAACAGGAGAAGACTGGCTCCCAGGCAGGTAGGAAAAGGCTTTAAAAGCCCATTCCCCAGAAGACACAATTCTTCCAACAAGGACACATCTACTTCAGAAAGGCCACATCTCCATAAAGTGCCACTCACTCATTGGGCCAAGAATATTGGAACCACCACATTATGTATGGCTTTTAAAAAATAAATTAACAGAAAACTTTATATAAATACTTTTTGTTTATACAATTTAATTATGTATAAATTTCATATTATAAATGATATTATAAATTTTAAATAAATATGAATATATTTATAAATAAAAAAGACCATGAATTTAAAAAAAATAAGGAGTAATTTATGGGAGGAAATTTGTAGTAGAACAATAAGTGGTAAATGATGCATTTGAGCCTTAATAAAAATATAAGACCACCAGAGCCATGCTGATGTTTAAAGACAAAACCTTATTTTGAGGCATATACTGTTGGGCTGTTTCCAAGAAAAGGAAGAGGAGCCTCTGAAAAAGGGGATTTGGGGGGGGTTTTAGGTAGGGTTGTTTCAGTTTCGTGGGCAGAAAAGCATTAAAGTAAAAGAAATTGTTACAACAAAAAAATAACTGCTGTAAGCAAAATCTTATTAGGGTACTTCAGATCATCAGATATAAGAATGTTGTGTTCACATCTGAAGTGTAAATAAAATATCCAATAAAAAACAAAGAAAATGAAAGAATATTGTGTTCAAACAGTCCTGCTGAAATAATTATTATAAATTTTTATTATTGAGATTATAATATAATTATTCCTGTATCTGCCCTGTTTTTTTCTGACCCTGCCCAAAATGTAAGGCCCCTTGTACTCTCTCAAATCATAGCTGTTTTTCTTTAGTTTATAGTACACACATATACACATATATATTCATATACATATATATGAATATACATGCTGATAAAGAGATGATTTATAGATGATAAATGGATGGGTGAATGGCTTAGACTTGTGTCTGATTAGAGAGAAGTTAATATATATATATACACACACACACATATATATATATATATATATATATATATATATATATATTTAGGCTTGCTATTCCCTGTTGACTGTTTGTTGCATATATGTAGCTAAGTGAAACTGGTGGTTGCTTATCTTGCTTGTAGGTTTGCATCATTCCTTCTTGTGCCATTGAATCTAGTCCTCAGAAAGGAGACTTTCAGATCAAGTGCTGTTTTGGGGTCCTCTTAACCGTGTGTCTGAAATGAAGATGTTTTTAACAATAGAGACTTATGTTCCACCTCTGAGAGGTAGACAAAGACCACTGCAGTAGTATAAAATTCTTTGGATTCTCTTGGACATTGCTGACCAGCAATTTGAAGAGGAATTCTCATTCTTTTTGTTGGGATTTTTGTTATACAGTATTTTGCTCTCAGAGGAATAATTTCTAGCTAAGATGAAAAAAATTTACATAGCCTATGTATTTATATGTATTCACAAACTTAGAGGTATTATAGTTACTTTTAGTAGGTTGATAATAATACTTTTGCTTATGACTTTTAAAAATACCATTACTGATATTTTACATCCCTCCTTTTTCTGTATTTTTCTCTACTACTCTACATTTTAAACCCCTATATTCCAATTTTACTTTTATATCCTTCTGACAGGAGCCATCTAGAAGAAACTAAAATCTAGTAGGTGATCTTCCTGAGATGGTTCTGTCATGGACTGTGAAATTATTGACAGAATTTACTTCCTTAGGCAAGACTGAGGAGATTTCGTCTAAGGAAGGATTTCTGCTATTAATATACTTTTCAAATTATTATAAAATATAAAATAATCACTAGGTATTAGGTATTAGGCCACCATTTTGAGCAGATTTATGCAGAACAAGAAAGATGTAGTGTTTTGTAGTGATGCTATATAGACAAACAAAAGATTCCTTAATTCTTAATGGTTATACTATAACAGTTCCTAAAATTATATTAGTAATTATTAAGATCTTTATATAGGACTCTTGTTTATTTATTTATTTATTTATTTATTTATTTATTTATTGTTGGGAGCCGACTTTAAGCAGAAAGCAGCTAGAAAGCAGCTATCAGCTTTATAGCCAACTTGAGCCATATACCCTGACGTGAGACTTGGTTTTCAACAGCCTACAACAGCTGAAGCACACTCTGATATCCCACATAGCTTGTTTTGATGTTTAGTGCCCACAGCTGTAAGAAGCAGGTGGTATCCACGCCTACAAAGCATGTGGTGCACGTGTTATCCACGTGCTATCCATTCCATACATGTCTGTAAGGTGTACCGCATTGTCCATGCCTGTAAGGCTTACGTCATATCCACACCTGTAAGGCACGTGGTATCCACGTGCCTACAAGACACGTGCCAAAAGTGTATAAATACCCCAGATTTCCTTGTAATTGAGTGAATATGAGTCAAGAGAGAATATGAGTCAAGGAGAATTTGAGTCAAGGAGAATATGAGTCAAGAGAGACAATAAGGGAGAAAATGAGAAAAAATAAGAGAGGGAAAATAAGAGAGAAAAATAAGAGAGGATCCCTTCAATGAGATGGACAAATGGGGGAGAGAATGAGAGAGACAGTAGGAGAGACAATTAAGGAGACTTGAGACTTGAATCCAAAGCCTCTGTCTTGTCTCCATTCTTCACGACCCTGACCCATGAACCAGAAAAGCAGCACAGGCTGGGACATTTTGGCTCCCAAGCCAGACAGAGTATGGGTCTCAACAATTTATGTATTTTAAACTCCAAATTTTATACCCCTTCAGGCCCACCCTCCGATTGTTCCACATCCCATACCTCCTCCCCACCACCTTGTCTCCATGAAGATGTCCCCATCCCCCCACCCCCACCAAACCTCTAAACTCCCTGGGGCCTCCAGTCTTTTGAGGGTTAGGTGCATCTTCTGACTAAACCCAGACCCAACAGTCCTCTATTGTATATGTTTTGGGCGTCTCATATCAGCTGGTGTATATTGCCTGGTTGGTGGTGCAGTGTTTGAGAGATCTCAGGGGTTCAGGTTAATTGAGACTGCTGGCCCTCCTACATAGTTGCTCTCCTCCTCAGCTTCTTCTAGCTTTTGTCTAATTCAAACAGGTGTCAGCAGTTTCTCTCAATTGGTTGGGTGCAAATATCTGCATCTGATTCTTTCAGCTGCTTGTTGAGTCTTTTGGAGATCAGTCATGATAGTTCCTTTTTTGTGAGTACTCCATAGCCTCAGTAATAGTGTCAGGTCTTGGAATCACCCCTTGAACTGGATCCCACTTTGGGCCTAGCTCTGGATCTTCTTTCCCTCAGGTTCGTCTTTATTTCCATCCCTGCAATTCTTTCAGACAGGAGCAATTAGGGGTCAGACCTTTGACTGTGGGATGGCAACCACATCCTTCACTTGATACCCTGTCTTTCTGCTGGAGGTGGGCTCTACAAGTTCCCTCTCCCCAATGTAGGGCATATCCTCTAAGGTCCCTCTCTTTGAGTACTGAGAGTCTCTCACCTCCCAGGACCCTGGTACCTTCTGGAGGGTTCTACCAACCTCCTACCTCCTAAGGTTGCATGTTTCCCTTCTTTCTGCTGGCCCTCAAGGTTTTCAGTTCTTTTCCTCCACCCAATACCAGATCATGGTCCCCTATCTGCCCCCCCCCCCCCCCCCCCTTTCCTCCCAGGTCCCCCCCCCCCCGCTTGTGGTTGCTTTCTTCTCCCTCTCAAGTGAAACTGAGGCA
>JANHMN010001646.1:0-10452 GCA_030674055.1 Rhabdomys pumilio
ACACACACACACACACACACACACACACACACACACACACACACACATATATATATATGTATATGTATATATATATATATGAGTGTGTATGTGTATATGTATATATAGACCAGAATAGTTGAATTTTCCTTAATGATAAGAACCTACTTTTGTTAAGTAATAATTATACTAGCACTTTTTTATAAGTAAAAACCAACAAGAAATATGGTTTTTATATTATATACTATAAACAATATTCATCCTTTAGGGATACTCAGACTTTGATGTCTAAAAGAGAGCAAACAAGCCCATCACATAATCAACCAAACCCTATGCCATTTTGTGTGATTCATAAACTTCAGCTTGTAAAGGTACAGTGGCCAGTAATACTGTTATTGTGCATAAAGCAGATGCAAATAAAATGTTAGTACCCCAAGTTGTTTTTATCAGCCAACACTGAAAATATTATATAAATCAAATTTTTTACAATTTTTTACTGAAAGAAGTAATATTACATATATTACTTCAAACTATTTTTATTGGATATTTTATTTATTTGCATTTCAGATGTTATCCCTTTTCCACATTTCCCTCCCCCAGAAACCCCTTATCCTGTTCCCCCTCTTGCTACTTCTATGAGGGTGTGCACCAACCCATCCACCCACTCCCCCTCCCCACCCTTGAATCCCCCCACACTGTGGCATCCAGCCTTTAAACTATTAAGTTGGTGGTTTATAAAATAGCAAAATAAATATAGAATGAAGCATATTTTAGCACTTGGGAGTGAAAGCTGGGTTCAGCCTGAACTACACAGTGAAATTCAGACCATCCAGGGCTACATAATGAAACTCCGTTTCAAAAAGTAGTGATAGTAAATATCCCATTAATCTGTCTTGTAAATCTGAATTTGTTTTAAAATTAGATATTAATGAGGTGATTCTTGCCAGGCACTGGTGGCACACACCTTGAATCCCAGCACTTGGAAGGCAGAGGCAGGAAGATTTCTGAGTTTAAGACCAGCCTGGACTGCAGAGTAAGTTCCAGGACAGCCAGGGCTATACAGAAAAACCCTGTCTCGAAAAACACAAACAAAAAACAAAACAAAAAAAATGAGGTGATTCTTTATTCTGACATTTGTAAAACCTACACCCAATTGCTTTGATAATATGCAATTAGACAAAACTTCTACTTGGGTAGGAGAGGTAGAGTCTTAATGTTGTATTTTCTGGCAATGTTCTCCAACTTATAATTTGCTAAGTGTTTATATAACAAGTGTTTATATAACAAGATACAGATGAGAGAGAGAGAGAGAAAGAGAGAGAGAGAGAGAGAGAGAGAGAGAGAGAGAGAGAGAGAGAGAGACTGTCAAACTTAAATTCAGCAGAAAGAGCAATTTAAATCAAAGAGCAAACCAAACATTGATTGTCACTACTGGTGGCTGCAGCATGGTAACAGCCATTCTTCTGGGTCCAGAGGACAACAAATGCAATGAGCAAGAAGCAGACTCTCCTTTCTTTCAAATTTCTAATGCTCCCAATCAGGATTTTAGACATCCTATTTAAAAATATGTTAGTAGAAATTCTGATCCTGATATAATAACTTTTTCTAAAAGAGTAAGAGACCCAAATGTCTTCTTAAGTTCTTCATTAGATCAGCTAAATGAGAAGATTTATAACACCAAAAACTGTAGTAAAAGTATACATAATTTGGTTGAGGTGGAGAAATGCATATTGGTGAAGAACAATTTAATGAGTGACTATATTGAACTGACTCTTTCAAGCTCTAAAACTTTTTTTGGAAGAAATCAGTTCTGGAGTTTTTTTTCCTCTACAGGTAGGTCTGCATGTGTGCTCACTCTGCATTTGCTTAACACTATCCTTTTCAATACCAATTAACTGTTAACACAGGTAGATGAAGTTTTACCAAAAGTGGGATGAAACTAGAGCAAATAAAAGCAATCAGTTCATTTAAAAGTATTATGTTCTATCACACTGGTCCATAGGAAGCCAGAGAAAACATGGGTATATAAAACAATAGTAAAAGAGAAACCTAAGACATGACACACCCTTTAGTAGCTACTAGAGCACAGTAACCCTGAATTCCCCAGACCAGAAAGACAAACAATATGCAAACAGTATTCTGCTGCTGCAGGCCTAAAAGATTTTTAAACTCATATAACTAAGCTTTAACTGTTGTAAAACAGTCTGAGCCAGCCAATATAATGCTATTCTTTTAATACCATCTCAAAGTGCTTTCATCTTGACAAAGACTTTAGCCCAACAGGTAATTCAATGTCATTAATGATACCCTTGTATATTTCCCTCAAAAAGGTTATTGTCTGAGTACTTCACTACACTGAGCCCCAAGCTACCTTGAGGGTTGTTTATCTCATGTTAAATTTGTGGTTTATAAAAGGAAGCCTTAAAAATGTCTCAGAACTTAGGGTGTAATTCAGTAGTAAAGCACCTGCTTACAGTGTGCAAAGTCTTATGCTCAATTCCCAGTACTACCATATAAATGTAGCAAATAAACTCCAAAAATTTAAATATAATTTTCTTAAGCTTCTAAGAAATCTCAATTGACCATTAAGAATAGGATTTAAACACTAAATGTCAAAAAATTAAAATATAAGAAAAAGGAATATAAATAGAAAATTGTGCATACAGACAACATGAGATGTCAGAATTACTGGAATCTCTAAGAATTATGTAAAACAAACCACAAAAGTAAAATACTCATACATCAACAGTAGAAAAAAAAGAAACAAGTGACTTCATCCTGTTTTATCATTGGCAATATGGAACTTGAAAAGGCCATCTCCTGAAGTCAGGCAGGAACCTCAGTGGCTATGGCTATACGAACTCCTATATCTATAGGGACACTAACAAAACTTTCAACCAAAAATTTATCCTGACTGCAAGAAATGCACAGAGTGCACTCAGCTCATTTACATGGGTTACTCTTGTTTTCAGAAATGATCACAGAACACCTATGGCTTGAATGAGTGAAGAAATGTCAATTCTGAATCTCTGCCTTCATCTGTAAACTGTTTCTGTACCTGTCCTGGTTACTTGATGCATCATTGTGACAAAGTGTCTGACTGAAACAATGTAAAGAGCAAAGCTGAGTAAACACTTGGTTTTAGAGCTTAGAGTTTATTTGGAAGTCAGGTGAGGAATGGTAATTGGAGTACCTTCCTTGGCAGCAGTGGAATGTTCAGCAGCAGTGCTTCCACATGCTATACACTGGGAATCAGAGAACTTTAAAGCAGAACCAGAGATAGGCATATTATCAAGGTCCATTCACAGTCACCGAGTATTCTTCTAGTACTCATGTTGTAAAAGCATATAATAGTTTCACCAGTAGAGCACTGAATGTTCAAACATGAGTCTGGGGCATATTTTAAAAGAAAACTATAACATTTTGTCACTGATTTCCCTAGGCTCGTGACCATCTCAAAATAAAAAATGAATTCATTTCATCTTTAAAAGTACTATGGTTTCATTACTCACTATTTACTAGCCTAAGAGCTACAGTATCTTGTAGGCTTCAAAACAAACTCTGAACTATAGGTTCCTTTAAAAACTGGAAACTTTCAACGTACAATGGCACAGAGTAAACATTTTCCTTAAAATGGAAAGAAACAGAACAATAAAAAGGCAAGCCAAAAACTCAGCAGGACAATTAGCAAACCTTGAAGCTGCATGTTTATCAATCATGATACACAGTGGCATAACTTGAGCAACAATGACCTTAGGCAGCACTGCCCCAATGACCTGGCTCCCTGAATCACATCTGGCTGTTCTCTTGGGCCAGCAGCCTCCAGTGCCTTTCACTTTCATGACTGACCTTTTACATTCCTATCTTCTTTATTATCTTGTAATACCCAACGAACTTAGACCTTGACTTCACAGCCATCATCTATACCTCACAAGAGCTCTACAAAGGAGAACTGTGGCACTTTTCTTGTTTTCATCAGTTTTTTGTAGAACATGCATGAAATGATTAATTAGTTTATAAATTTTGAATTCTGCATGATCACAATTTCATCACATGAGGATTTATCTGTGAGCCTCTATCAATTTAAGACCTAGCCAGACCTATTTAGACTATGACAGAGCAGCCTTTAAAAGGCATATAGTTCCAATTAGATCCTGTGGAGTCATTCATTCTCTTTAGGGGAAAAAATAGTCTTTCATAGGTTCTAGTTTACAACTTGGACTCTTCAGTAGTTGAAGTCTCACTGTCAAAGCTTCTATCCTAATGTCTCAGTGCAAAGTGACAAGTTTATTTTTACTGATAACACGTGAACTTTTCAGCAACCTTAAATACCATCAGTCTCCTTTGATTGTCAAACTGCACATTTTTTCACATATTTCTGCTTTACATTTTGCTTCTAAAATTATCCAACAATGCAGATGCCATAATGTCTTACAGGTTTTTTTTCTCTGATTAAATTAGTCCAATATTTCTAAGTTTTTTGGGGAGCAAAAAGCAGCTATCATCTTTGCAGCCATCTCATGCTTTATACCCTGACAAGAGACTTGTTTTCAACAGCCTACAACAGCTGATCACACTCTGATAAATATCTTGTTTATCCCACATATCTTGTTTTGCTGTTTAGTGCCCCCAGCTGCAAGGCACACGTGGTATTCATGCCCACAAGGCATGTGGCAAAGCAGCAAAGCACATAAATAACCTGGACTTCCCTTCATTAAAGGAGACTTGAGACTTGATCAAAACCTCTGTCTTGTCTCCATTTTTCCCGTCTCTTCCCCTTCATCCTCACTCTATCTCTTGCTAGACCCTGACCCACAGACTGGAGCAGCAGCTCTGGTGGGACACCGTGGTTCCCAAGCTGGGCAGTGTGGGCCTCAACATAAATTCAATTCATTCAAAATTTCAGAATAAGAGTAAAACATAGTCTTATCCTTCACTGGTGTAAGACATGTATATTCTCTATTTAATTTACTCCCCATAGATTCTTTCTTCTCATCTTAAATCGTGAGTATAATCTTCATTCTTCGTATTTCTATCAACATTCTGTCTTCTGATTTTTTTCCTGGATTTATCAACAGTATCTGCTTTACTAGCACCTTCCCACCCCCTGAAAAAAACTCTTGAAAACTTTCTTCCTGCAGAACAACTTCAAAGCCACACTGTCATATTCTCATAAGCACAATTCATCTTACTACAAAGAACCTTATAACGTTTTTTTTACCTTATCATTTATACTTTATTAAAACAATCCACTCGTTTGTCCATTTATTCATTGGTGACATGGTTAATCCCTTCTATAGTCAAAGTATGTTCTTTACAACATTCTAGAAATACAAGATTAGTTTAGGAAATCTCTAATAATTAAATATAGGATACTATTTTTGAGTTTATTATTAAAATTTCAACCTCAATTTATTATAATCATAAAGTAGACAAGGTTTTTTCAATGAGAAGTGTATTTCAAAATACTAATCTGTTGGCTGAATTAATTTTGTGTGTGTGTGTGTGTGTGTGTGTGTGTGTGTAAACAAGAGTACAAGTGTCTGTGGTGTTTAGATGTCAAATATTCTAGAGCATGAATTACAGGTGGTTGTGAGCTGTCTATCATGAGTAGTAGAACTTGAGTACTCTGAAATATCAGTATGTATTCTTAGAAGCTGAACTATTTATTCAGTCCTTTGTTTATATTCAGTTATTAGTGAAAATAGTTTATTTCATACAGAAAATATTCTGTTCTGTTTCCCTTCCCCCATTTCCTCTCAGTTTGTTTCTATGACCCCAAACATAAAAAACTACCCTTTTGCTCTCATTTTAGAAAACAAAAAGGGTAATATACAAAGACACCAATATAAAATAAAACAGACAGAACAAAACAAAACAAAAAGAAAATGAAAAACAACACAAAGAAAAAGCAAGAGAAACACAAACACACACACACACACACACACACACACACACACACACACTAAAAAATCATAGCAGTTTTATTTTTAATAGGCAGAAGCTAGAAATAACCTAGATGCCCCTTATCCAAAGAATGGATACAGAAAATGTGGCTCATTTACACAATGCAATGCAATTTCAACTATTAAAAATGTGGACATCATGAATTTGTGTAGGCAAATGAATAGAAATGGAAAATATCATCCTGAGTGAGGTAACTCAGACCTCAAAGGACATGCATGGTATGTACTCACCTAAAAGTAGATATTAACCAAAAAGTATAGAACACCTAAGATACAACCCATTAACCTTAAGAAGTATAAGAAGAAGAAAGACCATGTAGAAGGGGAAACAAAATAATCACAGGAGGCAGAGGGAGTGAGGGACCTGGCGGGGTATGGGGTAAGGGGAAAAGCAGAACAGGATCAGTTGTGGGGTGAAACAATAGAGAACCCCAGAGAGCCAGGAGAATGATTGAAAATAAGTAGCCTCAAGGGTGGGATGTATGTGAGGGAGACCCTCTAGAAAGTCCCAGAAACTCAGAAGGTCAAAGACTCTCAGTACTCATTGGGGATGACCTTAGCCAAAATGCCCAACATTGGAGAAAGGGAACTCAAGGACCTCACCTCCAATTAATAGACAGGGTCTCAAGTGGAAAAATTTCTGACCCATAATTGCTGCTGTCTAAAACAAGTGCAGGGACAAAAATGACAAAGAGATTGAAGAAAAAACGATACAATGACAGGCCCAACTTGGAATACATCTCATGAGGTGGGGCACCTGGCACTATTAATGATGCTTAGGTGTGCTTACAAACCATCAACTAACTTAGCTGTCTTCTAACAGGTTCTATCAGCAGCTGACTGAAACAGATGCAGATACTTACATTCAACAACTGAAATAAAGTCAAGGACCCCTATAGTTGAATTAGAAGAAGGATTGAAGAAGCTGAAGGGGAGGGCAACCCCATAGGAAAACCAGCAGTATCAATTAGCCCAGATCCTAGGGAGCTCTCAGAGACTGAGGCACCAATCAGGAGCATACTACGGCTTGTCCAAAGTCCTGGCACATACATAGCAGAGGTCTGCCAGGTCTTGTCTCAGTGGGAGAAGTTGTCCTTAATTCTGGTGAGACTTGAGGTCTCAGGAATGGGGGAAGTGTGGTGAGTGGTGGAGAACACCCTCTTGGAGGCAGTGGAGAGGAGGAATTGTTGGAGGGGGAAACAAGGAGAGAGGCAACAACTGGAATGTAAATAAATAAAATAATTAAAACACAAACTCCAAATCTGTTTGGCTGTTTTCTTTATGTTACCTGTTTATTTAGTTTTTTATTGAAAGTAGATTCTTTTCTTATATAATATATCTGGATTACAGTCTCCTTCCCCTCTCCTCCCTCCAATTCCTACCCAGCTCCCCTTATCTCAGAATGCACTTCCTTTTATCTCCCATTACAAAAGGAGTTCTAAGGGATAATAATAAAACGTAATTAGATAAAACAAAAATATCATATTTGAAATTAGACCAGACAAACAAGAAAAAGACACAAGAATCAGAGCTTTCCTTATTTGTACACTCACGAATTCCATAGTAACACTAAACTAGAAGCCATATGCAGAGAAGACCTAGAGCAGACCAGTGTGGACTTAGTGCATGCTGCTTCATTTTCTGTGAGTTCCTGTGAGCTATGCTTGTGTTAATATGGAGGCCCTTGCTGTTTTGATGTCCTTCATTCCCTCGGGATCTTACACACTTTCCTCCTCTTCTTCCCAGGGAATCTCTTAGCACTGAGGGAAGAGAATTATTCTCAACTTCATTTTTTTTCTTTCTACTTTATTGTACACAATAACTGATTATTTCTTGAATAAAGTTATAATTTATTATTAATTGATAAAATTCCTAATTTTAAATAATGTTAGTGCCATTGTGACTATTAAATATTCACGCTTTCTTCACCAAGATTTATAAATTCTGCACTTTTCTACCTACCTCATTAAATTATTAGTTTTGCATTTCTGTGTTTGTTATTTTCTAAAATTCTATATATTGATGACACCATAATTTCACTAACTGACCTAAATAAGATTAGCTAACTATTATCTACAATTTTAATAAAACAATTACATTTTTTCATTTTGAGTTTTAAATTTTATAATTTTAAAATAGACAATGATTCAAAAATGTTTCATCTAGTGTGGTTATACTCAGAATAAAATGGCAGTGTTTGATGAAATCAGTGAAGTGTCACAACTTTGGAAAACCTTCATTTCACCTTAAATAGTTGAAAAGGAGAATCTTGCCTTAAATCGTAGAACAGAGTCTTTGTTTTCAACAGGCAACCATTTATATTTATTTTTTAAATAAGTAAATAGATGTGTTGTCCTGTTAACACTGACTTTATTTTGATGCTAGAGATGGGTGTTGGACAGATTTCTTCCTTGAAACTACACCTCTACCCTGAGAAATTCTCTTTAAATCAGTCCTCTACTGCCTATTTTACTTTCCTTCACTCAGCCCACTTCATAGACTTTAGTTGTTCTAATTTTATTAGGTTTCATAGCAGTCAAAGTGTCTTTGATCTACAGCTTTTTGAAATATGTGATCCCTGCACATCCCTGTACTCAATTTTTAAAATCTACTTTAATCTGGCAAAGGCAAAGCATAGAAGTTGTGTTGCATTATCAAGGACCAAACCTTTAGTTGTAAGTAAATGGATACTCTTGGTTCAAACCTTGAGCATTTGTTACATGGAAGGACCATTCTATGAGAGTCTGTCTTTCCAAATGTTTAGGTGGAGTTTGTACTAAATTGTACAATATTCTTGACAATTTACCTTCACACTGAATTATTTTCTTTCCTTCATGTGTTACACTTCCTTGTACATGCATCCAAGTTATTTTTCTTTTGTTATTGATTTTAAGGAAATCCTACCAAGATACATTCTCTCCTTTAGTAGAAAATTCATCATTTCTTAAAAATCTAATTAGTCGTGTCAATTGTTGGACAATCAATAAGAGACTCTATTCTATAAACTATTCCTGAACAAATTGATTTTAACCTTGCTTTGGAACTCACAATTTAGTTAACTGCATAGAGAAGCACTGGAGAAGAGCTAAAGCAGTTATGGAGGATTGTATGGCATTCCTGAAAACATTAGAAACCCAACACAAAATATTCATGACAACACCTGCATCTCAACCATAGCAATCTGTTCACCATCAGCAGAATGGATTTTCTTTGTCACATCATTATCTAATAACTCAACTCTTACTCTCAGTTGAACCTATAATGGACTCACCAAGAAAACTGATATAGGAAATATTTAGTCACCAAATATGATAATAGTTTACAATCATAACTGTCTAAATACTACCTATAAACACTGAAAGAAAATGAATGACTTAGGATTATTATTATTTTTTAGTTCTAAGAATAAAATATATTTTTGTACACCAAATATATGCATATGTCTTATAAACTATAGGTTGACATGATAACTCTCAGTTTTTATCAAACAGATAAATAAGAGAAGAAGAGTCACATAAGATTCCTGTGTTTGTCCACTCTGAAAGAGTTATGACAAACAACTTTTATAGTACTCATAGTCTTCCTTTTTTCCTTTCTATATTTTGCCCAGTTCCTTATAAGTAAGTTAATTGGGAGAAATATTTTTCAAGTTAAAATTGTAATTTATTTTCCATATAATACATGTGCATTTTTGATCTAAGAAAATTCCCATTGAAGCTGAAGCATATTTTCAGATTTTCTACTCTCAGTCAAAATAAAGTTAAAATTTTTAAATGCCAGATTAAGCAAATTATAGAAACAATTGGTTGTGGGATGTAAATATAAATATTTATTACATTGCATTAACAAAACTACTATTTTTTCACATTTCTTAAACAAATATTTTTTAGAGATATAATAAATGTAGGCCTCTGTAGTTGGAATTGCATGTTATAAAATAATCATATGTAAGTGTTCTCTTTACCACCATAATTCTATATATTATTTCAAGAAAGGGTGAATTGCACGGGGTGATTTCATATGCTACTTGAAGACTGACATCTAAGTCACTCATGGAAGCCAACGGACGAACAGATGTTGATCCACACTATGATTATTTTCAGATAAATACTAAGTGATTTATTCAATTCATACTGTTTTCTTTAGTCTCTTCTATTTCATTACAGTCTCCATTAAACTAGGAAATCCAATCAAGCAGGTTTTCGACTATCATTCATCTAGTCCACTTGTGCTAGGTGTCTCATGAAGTTGGGCAATATAGGATGATTGTCCAAAGTGGTAACATGCCTCATGACAGTGCAGAATTCTGCTTTTTATGTTCATTTGCAGGAAACTCTTCGGATTAAAAATCAAACATCAGCTCCATGTTGTGAGCAATGCTGAAGAGAAAAGAAGTGAGAACAGAGCAATGTGTTTGTGAACTTGTACCACATGTCACCAGGTAGTCAGATGAATAGGTTTTTTTTTTTTCCTTTACTAGTCCTTTACTTTCCTTTAGTCTATTAAA
>JANHMN010001647.1:0-10452 GCA_030674055.1 Rhabdomys pumilio
AGAGAGAGAGAGAGAGAGAGAGAGAGAGAGAGAGAGAGAGAGAGAGAAATGGGTTAATACAGCAACATGGCTTCCCTGACAAGGAATCACATTCAAAGACCTACTCATACACAGCTAGAACATAGCACAAAACTTTAATCCCTAGAATTGAAGTTAAGGTTAGTTTTTGTTTGCTTGTTTGTATGGTTTTGGTTTTCTCATTAAATAGAAAGAAGCAGCCATGTTTGAAAGTCTTAGCTAATTAAGGGGCAGATAAAGTGTCAGAGAAATATCTGACAAAATGTGTCAGGTAAATGAGACTAGTTAAGAGCAGATAGAGGGGTAGAGGTGGTGAGAGAGGTACATGTATGACGCTTTTCCACGGATCATTTCGTAGAGAGAAAAGCTAGACACAGGCAAACATAGGACAAGCAAGTGAAATGTAAGGATATGGAAGTTTAGAACTTATTTCCAAAGTTAGTATGAGGGTAAGCAAAGCAATTCAGGAAGAAGCTGAGAGAAGACAGGTTGAATCAGTCAGCTTGAAAGACTGATTATATGGAAGCTAAAACCTTCTAGGCATAGGTCGAGGTATACTTAGAACAGAAAGAAACACTCTGTGCTCAGCCTAAGCCGTGTATTTGGTTATCTAGGGTACTACTATTGTCTAATACCTTCATCTGAGGAAATAAAAGGGACATTCACACACACACACACACACACACATACACACACACACACGTTAATAAATATAAAATACTGTAAAAAAAGTATTTCAATACATTACTTATCAAGCTGATAATTTTTATTAATCTTATTTTTTTTTCAGGTATATACTTATGAGGCTTATTGTAAACTGTGGAGGAGTTTCCCTATACTCTGGCATGCACTGCTTAGAAAATCATTATTATTTTTAAAGTTAATTTTATTTGTAATTATTTGTCTTAAACAAATGCACAGGTACATGATTGTGTCTTCAGAGGTCAGAAATATGTGATGTACTGCCTATAGATAAAGTTTCAGGAAGTCACTTATGAGCTACTGGGCATTTATGTAGGAAATTGATCTTGGATCCTCTGTAAGAGAAGCCATGATTTCAGCTGGTGAGCACCATTTCTGCCCAACTTTCTTTTGCAGGCAAAGGACCTTGGAGATGGCAGAAGAAAGGCAGGGTTCTGAACAACTGTCTGCTTGACTTCATAGGGCTCTTCTAAAAGTTAAACACAGAACTGTTTTCTTTGATTCTGTAATATATCTATACCAGTAAGAATGCACCTTCAAAATGTAGAGGGGGCAGACACTTTTCATATTCTCCTTAGCCAAAACCAAATGAACATTTTAACATATTTTAAAATATATAAGTTCTCTATCACACTACTTAGTCTTTCTTTCAGATGGACAACATTCGAGAAATAGACCCTTCATCTTAAATCTAAAAAGATACATTCAGAACTGAGATACAGTCAGAACTGAGTTATTTAGATAAAGTCTATAAACTATGAGTTGTTGGAAGTAACTATTGAAAATAAAACATGTCAAAATATTAAATATTTTGCTATGTTATATATTCATGCTAAACTATGAATAGTTGAAAAATTATAGTTGAATATATTTTGATTATAAATTAGTGAAGAAGTTATTTAGCTATAAGAGTGGACACAGAACTGTAGTTTGATATAAAACATGGGAAGAATCTGTGGAAGCAGAATCCCTACATATCGATGATGCAGGTTTAGAAAAAGACAAACAGAGAGCCCATGGTCCATATTTTCATGTACTTCAGCAGTGACTGCCTGCAGCTCTGTCCTATGTCTTCTTTTTCTTACATAGCAACTCAAATTTATTCATTTCAACAAAGATTTAATTTTTAGAAAATCACAATGTGTCTAAGGATGAAGTTCAGCTCATAGAGAGCCTGCCTGCCATCATGAAGCCTTCAGTGGTTCTCAACCATCATGAGCACCAGCACCCCATAAAATAAGGTAGTGATGCATGTTTACAATCTCACAACTAGCGATGTAAAGTCAGTAATATCAGATGTTTAGAATCATCTTAATCTACATAGCAAGAATGAGACCAGACTGAGATCCATTACATTTTCCCTAAAATTAAAATTTCACATAATTATTGATGATATCAGTAGCAATAATGTAAAAGTAGAAATAAACCTGGTGCCTAATGATAACATTTTGTTACAGCATCTGTGATCAACAGGGCTTCTGATGAGACAGCATGAGGATAAGGAGGTAGCATACACAGTTCTGGCAAATAATTTAAAAATATGTAAAATTAAATGGAATGTGTATGCATAGATCTGATTTTCTTTTAATTCAGGGTTCCTGCACTATTATTATAATAACTTTACTTAAACAACAGCACATGTTAAATGGGTTTCACTAACACACAATAAGGCTGCTCTAAAAAATGTTCAAAGCAAACATCTGTATCTTTGGCTTTTCATGCAACAAAGAGTTGCATTAGTGTAACAGAAAGTTGTCACTTTTTTCTAACCATAGTGAATTTCATAAAATTAATCATAGACATGTCTGTAATTAACACTGCTGTTTATTTAGAACCTAATCTAACACATACATGTTATGAAAGAATACTGGATCTTTTATCCTCATCTCAAAAAGTTATTCCAAAAAATAACATATCCATACCTAGTTATACATACAACCACTCAGTTCCATTGTGAATGCTATAAAACCAAAAACTCTGAATTCTAGACCCAAAGAACAGGGCACGGGTGCATGCACATGTACTTACCACGTCATTACATATAAAAAGCCATGTGTTTAACTACAAGTTTAAGTAACCTTTTCATGTATAACTATTGCTTAAGCATTCATCATCTCATGTAAAATCCAGGAACTTCATGGCCAGGATGAGAATATTCAAGGTTATATTGCTAAAAGTCTCTTTCTGGATACTTTATTAATAATTTAGGTGCTTTCACCTTGGCTAATATTAGAAACTCTTTTCACACCATATTATATTACCAGGGCCAAGAAACCTCCATCAGATTAGTTATCAGTATGCTTTGATTTAATATAGTTATTACTTGAGACTTGTCATCTTTATGGCCACCTATGTTTCATTTAAGTGCTTTATTCATGGTTATATATGATTATAACCTAATTAGTTCAGGCAGTGACTATCCAAGTGCTCAGGCAGTCAGTGTATCTTCATCTTTGACTTCAGATTCAATTAAATAATAGTTTATTCATTATCTCTTTTAGAGGATCCTGATGTAATCCATACCCATACATCTCTCGAGGTATATATACACACTGTAAAAACTTATTAAATTGTGCTTAGAAACTTCAGACCTTCAAGGATATGATGAAAGCAAAGGCAATAGTGACATAGGCAAAATAGAATCCAATGATTATTCTTTGGTTAATATGTATCAACTCCTGACATCAGCATAAGATAAAAGGCAAGAGTTGAAGTCACATCAGATAGGGAAAATCTTCATGAACTCAAATGCTATTATTCCACTAGCTCCTTCTAATCCCAATTAGAATAATAAGTGCATTTTTGACCACAACATGTTGGCATTTGATATACAGGCTTTCCTGTATGCTATTTGTAGAATAGTCTTGAGCTTAAATTATGACCACTGCTACAAGTTAGTGCTCCTTAAAATTTAGCAGGCTACAATGGAGAATAGAGGTTATATTCTCTTGCTATTTGCAGCAGCACCTTCTTTACTAATAGAGAAAAGAGGAGCTGAGTTAAGCTGCAAGAGAAGGAATATCCCACACATTGTCTGCATCCCAAAGGAGACACTATATAAAGCACCCAATTACAAATGTTATAAATAAATAAAATGAATGACGGTATCCATATCACATGAGCAACACACAAAGACACAACATATTAATTATTATAATTGGAAAGTCTAAGTGGAAATGAATATTTAGGAAACAGTTTGCTTTATGAATGGTTAAATAGATAATAAGCCTGTTGTTCAACAGCAGAACTTCTTTTAGCTAAACATAGAAATGAATCAATATACAAGGCTGTCTTCCATTTGTGGCTGTTGCTTATTTGTTCCTAGAGATGAAGAGATTTTTCTACTCACTTGTTTCTACTCTAAAGGATCTTTCTCTTTCACTCTCTAAGCTAAGACAGTGATTGTTTTCTCCATGTCCACATATGTCATCTGAGTTTCCTTTCAGGTGAATTATAAGACTTATGTTTTCATAAATTTCTAAAATTAGATGAAAAGGTTGTTTACTATTCAGATAAAATTGCTGAGATCTAGAATCACTTAGGAGACCTGTCTTGTGGCATACTGGTGATTCACGTTTCTAGATTACATTGAATTTTATAAGGTATGAAGACCAACCTGAACTTTTCACAGCACTAGTCCATACGCGAGTGTTCTGTGCTATAAAAAAAGAGAGAAAGAGAAAGAAAGAAAGAAAGAAAGAAAGAAAGAAAGAAAGAAAGAAAGAAAGAAAGAAAGAAAGAAAGAGAGAAAGAAGTCTGAGCGCCAGCATCCATCACCCATCTCTGCTATCTGACTGTGGATGCCATGTGAGCAGCTGCCTCACTTCTGTAACAATGCCTTAACCACCAGGATGGACTCTGTACCCTCAGACCTTCAGCAGAAAAAAACACTTTCTGCCTAGATTTAATTTATATCAGGTTCTTGATCACAGCAATAAGAACATTAACTGAGATGGGATATAAAGAATAGCACTGGATTTGTTTTTTAGTGGTTTTAGGGATTCTTGGAAAATTCCAAGTCCTGTGTCATTATAATACTGTATCCCTCTTTGAAAGTATGACCTCCTATGCTCAATGTAGAACCTTAGTTTGAACCCTAACTTTACATGAGTATTGAACACCAGCTACCTGTAGGGAAAGAAAAACAAGAATACAAAAAAAAACAATAAACAAACAAAAACAAAACAAAACAACGATGACAACAACAACAACAACAACCACAACAACAACAAAACGATGAAGCCATGACACTTTCTTGGAGAGTTACTGTGACTAGCCTGCATCAACCATCATATAAGTACATTCAGATTATGATAGGATTTAAACGTCGGGAATAAAATTAGTATCCTTTGACACAGAAAACTCTTGCTTCTGTTCGTACCCTGCTTTTGTTAGTTGTCACTGATTCCAGATAATTCTTCCTCCTGAATAGACTTTTCTATGTAAAAAGGGAATAGACTCCTGGCTGTGTAGACAGCTCCCAAGAGGTTTATCTGGATGGCTACATTGAAGAAGTGATCACTTATTACAAAGTAACTAAGCAGGAAGTGCAATTGGTGCCATTCCCTTGCCCTACAATCTGTTCCAGCTTCAGCACAGAAGTAGCTGTGGTTAAGTCATTTGGATTTTACTAATCTTCCTGGTTTTTTACTTCAGCTGTGTAATTGAGAGGGTGAGGACGTGAAGGGTGTTCTTCGTGCCTCACCAAACAGCTGCCAAACTATCAGTGAGTCCTGTTGACTTTGAGCTATTGATCCATTCTGTGTGTGCCACACAACGTTCCTTTCTTGGCTACCACTCTGACTCCAAACTAGCATTCCCGGGATAGATACTTGACAGTACCATTGGCACGTCTACTTTAGATAGTCTGTGCTCAAAATAAATTACGCTGTTATTTTGAAATGAGAATTAGTGTAAAATTATTTACTCAAAATCACTTACGGCTTTACTTGTTTTCTTTTGAAATTCTAACTTAATTACATTTCTCCCCATCTTTCTCCAAACCTTCCCTGGTACTTCTTCTAGCTGCTTCACTTTCAACTTGTGACATACTTGATTAGAGGAAACACAGAGCCTTATCTACCTTTCCAGTTTTCTACTCACAAGACCCTCAGCTCCTTTCTGTATAATTTATTTTCTTTGTTTGCAAGCTACCATGCATGTAGGTGATACTCTTCAGACAAATTTTTAAAGTGTTTTTTATTTTTGAAATTGAATAGACCTGATACAAACTCTGACATTCTTGTCATTCAACCACTTAAATTTTTAAAATTGTCAAGTGGTACTTAAAACAGCCAACACTGTACAACTAACTGCATTTCTAGAATCTTTTCCCCATCCCAAGAAGTAGCTTTCCTAGTTAAATGTCACCTCCCAATCTCTTCTTCTTAGCCTTCTACCTTTTTCACTCTGATTTCTTTCTCTGTACTCTACATTGTCTGGAGACCTCACACAATGGGATCATAGCTCATTTCTTCTTTTGTGTCTGACTATGCCCATTTACCAGATGGCTAGAATTTCTTTCCCTTTTTTTCTGCTGTGGTTGTGTCTCTTAATAAAGGGCCTCATTATCTAGCCCAAACTGACCCACTGATATTGTTCTTTGTTGATTGGAGTCAGGGTCCCATTATGTGACTGGATTACGAGAAGTTGTCTAGGCACTTTCTAGGCCTGTCCCTGTTGGATAAAGAACTCAATATCTTTGAATGGAACATAGAAGAGCTATCTAGAAAATATAAAACTAATTGCTTTATTCCTTCAGTGATGTATAGGACCTAAGGCTGGGAGTCCACTAAAGGAACATCAGTTTGCACATTTTATAGGCTCTCCCACTTTCCCTTTTTGGTTCTGTTTGGATGTGTACCCCATGCCTTCCTCATATTTCTCGTTGCCTTCTTGGAACAAGAAATTGACCCCTCAAAAAGCCTGCTTTTGCTTTTCTTGTTTGCATATGTTCCTCTAACTCCAATTATGTAGCAAAAGCAGGCTATTTCCTCAGCCTCTCAAGTACCAAGATCAGAGTTATGTAGTACCAAACTCATTTCTATTCAAGACAATGTATTTTCTCATATATGACATAATATGTGGTATTGTGTGTTACTTTTAGTAAATGGTATCATATTCATTGCATTCAATTCAGCTTTGTTCTTGAAATCTACATTAGAAGATGTAGCTTCACTGTCACTTTTTAAAGCTTTTTGAAATTTATATTTTTCTGTATTTTTGTATATTCACGAGTACAGTTCTTTAAGAGGCCAAAAGAGGATGTCATATTGCCTGTAACCAGAGTTATAGGTTATTGTGAGCAATATGAACCCAGTGTTGGTTACTGAACTCAGGTTCTCCCTAAGAACGGTACAATCTCTTCAACACTATGCCTGCTCTCTGGATCCCATTTTGAAATACATTAGTCTTATTTGTTACAGGGAGAATGGTTTATGTAGGTTTTTTTAGAGATGCAACTTAATTCTCTAATTTTCAATTCCATTAATATTAAGTGAAACTGTTCTATCCTTTTCCTTAAAATGGAGATTGTTGCAGAGCACTGATATCCCATGATTTTAATGCCAGTACTTTGGGAGACAGATCAGTGCATCTCTGTGAGTTCAAGGCCAGCAAGGACAACAGAAATATTTGCAGAATGGGTAGAGCAACAGGAAGAAATCTTGTCTCAAAAAACATTTTTTAAAAAGTTTACTAAAAATCAGAAAAATATCTTCAGTTGAGTGTCTTGTGAATTTCTCTTTGTTTTCTTGTATACCATCAGAAACTGATTCAGGCTCTCCAGACTTTGTGTGTGAAAAAGTGATTGCATACATTCATACATGGAAAAATTTGAAACTGCAAAATTTATCTTTTTATTACTGACTGCTTTAAGGGATAGATCTATACAGAGCCTCAAGTATAACTCAATAGAGCTATGTATTAATATTTCTTGCCTGAGGTATAGTGATATTTGTATCCAACATTGAATTGTGGATATGAAACAACAGAAGAGTGGTGTTTTCCCTTGATACACTAAAACTGAAAATATATCACTTAATTCATTTGGAAACCTGAAAGCTCTCTGTCTCTATTAAAGATGTGTACTATTTTTCCCCCTAAGGCACTTATTCTGAGCTTATAAGACTGAGTACCAACAGTGCTCCTTGGGTATATAATTGAATTTAGGAGCTCCATTCTGCTTCCAGAAATGCTGTAATTGTAAGGAGTGGGGAGAGATAATAATATATAGATGGGATATATCTGATTTGGAGATCCCTGGAAATGGGCCTAGAGTTTGCAACCTTACTATTCTTCATTCTGCTCATGTCTTTGGAAGAATGAACCATAAACTTTATTACCTAGCAAAGTGTTTTTCTCATCATGTGGTTAGTGGGTAATTGGTGTTGATGGCAAGCAGACTCAAACACAAAAATTAAAAATTACATTCAACTGCATAAGAAGACTTACATAGTCTTGTCTTGGAATTCGTTCATTTATCTCATCATTAGATGTGAGATTAAAACTGATGACCCTTTAAATAGCTGAAAATGAAGGTTTCCATCCATTTGTACATAATCTTGATTACAAACATTACCTGTGTATATATATAAATATTCCTATCTCTAACTGTGGTTATGTTAGAGTTTGTTAAAGTGATAGCTGTCTAGATGTATTGGCTGGTTTAGTATGTCAACACAAGATTAAGTTATCTCAGAGTAAGGAGCCTCCCTTGAGGAAGTGACTCCAGGAGATTCAGCTGTAAGGCATTTTCTCCATTAGTGTTCAAGGGGGGGGTAGACCATTGTGGGTTGTGTCATACCTGGGCTGTAGTCTTGTGTTCTATACGAAATTAAGCTGAGCAAGCCAGGGGAAGAAAGCCAGTAAGCAGCATTCCTCCATGGCTTCTACATCCACTCCTGCCTCCAAGTTTCTACCCTGTGTGAGCTCCTGCCCTGAATTCCTTTGGTAATGAACTTCCAATATGGAAGTGTAAGCTAAATAAACCCTTTCCTCCCCAACTCGTTTCTTGGTCATGATGTTTTGTGCAGGAATAGAAATCCTGACTAAGACACTAGTCTAACATTTTTTGGGACAGGGTCTTTTTCTTAACTGGACATTAGTGATTTAGTTAGGTGGGTAGGCTAAAGAATTCCAGGGACTTTCTTGTCTCTGCCTTCCTGACACTGGGAATACAGACACACAGTAATTTGCCAGGATTTTATATAGCTTTGGGGAACAAAAAATTGCATACTGTTGTGGTCTGAATCAGTTTGGTACCCATTGATTCATGTGTTTGAATGCTTGGCCCATATTTATTAGAGTTATGGATGTATTAGAATAGGTGTGGACTTAGAGTAAGTGCTTCGTTGTATGAGCAGACTTTGCGGCTTCTTGTGCCAAAGCTCAGCACAATGTAAAATCAAATTCACCTCCTGGCTATCTGTGGAAGACAATCTCCTCCTGGTTGCCTTGGAACAAGATGTAGAAATCTTGACTCCCTCTTCACAATTTTTACCTGAACACTGCCTTGATTTTCACCATGGTGATAACTGATTGGAACTTGGAAACTGTTAAGACAGTCTTAATTAAATGTTTGCCTTTATAACAGGTTCCTTGGTCATAGTGTCTCTTCCCAGCAATGGAAACCCTAAGACAGAAGTTGGTATAAGGAGCTAGGGTACTGCTGTGATAAACCAGAACATGCTTTTGTTAGGAGGAATGTGCATTTTGGGACTTTTGATTTGGAAGCCAGTAAACCTTTATGGTCTGTCCTAGGAGGAATATGGAACACACCAGTGCTGAGGAAGGTTTGTACTCTGGGGTCTTGCTCAAGAGATTTCAGAGGAGAATAATTTTAGAAAATTGCCTAGAAATTTTTCTTGTTATATTTTGATGAACAATATGTTAGGGCTTTGTCCTTTGCTTTGGTATCTCTCTGAGGCTAAAGTGAAGACATTCCAATTGGTTGCTTTTAGGAAGGAGGTCTTAAAGCAGCCTAGCATTGACTTTGTCTGGGTGTTTACTCTTCTGAAGAGCCTTTTGATCAGACATACCAGACAGAGAAATCAAAAATACAAGATGTATGATTCAGGATTAAAGGGCACCAGGAAGTGGATTGGATCTAAATTCTGTGCTCACAAATACTAAGTGCAATTTAAGAAGTGGCAACCTTGTGGCAAGAACTCACCCAGCTAAGCTTAGTTTTTATACATTTGCAATTGAGCAAGGACTATAATTATATCATATTAGAAATTATCATGACCCAGTTATTGTTTTCATTGGAAAAAAGAGAGATATGATTGTGTGTCAATGTGACAAGGGATAGACTGTTTTGGCTATTTTAGGATGTCAACTGGACTGTATCTGAAAGGAACTACAATCCAGAAATGTAGAGCATACCTTTGATCCAGACCTCGAGTATGAAAAACACAGGCTGATTAAGGTATAATCGTTATGAAAAGCTTAGGTCAAGGCATTGTGGTCATGCCTTTAATACATAATAATAATTCTAGTCATGCCAGAATACAGATGCAAGCATAGCTCTGAGGTCAATGCTAGCCTAGTACAGAGAAAGTCCCAGGAAAAGAAAGGCTTAGAACCAGTTGTAGTTACGGGCCATTAATCCCACTGTTAAGGAGAGAAAGACATGCAGATCTTTGAATTTAAAGTCTTTTTACAGAGTAAGTTACAGGAAAACCAAGCATGAAGAATGAAGGATGTAACAGAACAAGGGGGGCATGTTCCAGC
>JANHMN010001648.1:0-10451 GCA_030674055.1 Rhabdomys pumilio
TGCCTCAGTTTCACTTGAGAGGGAGAAGAAAGCAACCACAAGCGGGGAGGGGTGGACCTGGGAGGCAAAGGGGATGGGGAGGGGGGGCAGATAGGGGACCATGATCTGGTATTGGGTGGAGGAAAAGAACTGAAAACCTTGAGGGCCAGCAGAAAGAAGGGAAACATGCAACCTTAGGAGGTAGGAGGTTGGTAGAACCCTCCAGAAGGTACCAGGGTCCTGGGAGGTGAGAGACTCTCAGTACTCAAAGAGAGGGACCTTAGAGGATATGCCCTACATTGGGGAGAGGGAACTTGTAGAGCCCACCTCCAGCAGAAAGACAGGGTATCAAGTGAAGGATGTGGTTGCCATCCCACAGTCAAAGGTCTGACCCCTAATTGCTCCTGTCTGAAAGAATTGCAGGGATGGAAATAAAGACGAACCTGAGGGAAAGAAGATCCAGAGCTAGGCCCAAAGTGGGATCCAGTTCAAGGGGTGATTCCAAGACCTGACACTATTACTGAGGCTATGGAGTACTCACAAAAAAGGAACTATCATGACTGATCTCCAAAAGACTCAACAAGCAGC
Source organism: Rhabdomys pumilio (assembly GCA_030674055.1). Lineage (NCBI taxonomy): Eukaryota > Metazoa > Chordata > Mammalia > Rodentia > Muridae > Rhabdomys > Rhabdomys pumilio. Next base: position 568 of record JANHMN010001648.1, read on the forward strand.
TGAAAGAATCAGATGCAGATATTTGCACCCAACCAATTGAGAGAAACTGCTGACACCTGTTTGAATTAGACAAAAGCTAGAAGAAGCTGAGGAGGAGAGCAACTATGTAGGAGGGCCAGCAGTCTCAATTAACCTGAACCCCTGAGATCTCTCAAACACTGCACCACCAACCAGGCAATATACACCAGCTGATATGAGACGCCCAAAACATATACAATAGAGGACTGTTGGGTCTGGGTTTAGTCAGAAGATGCACCTAACCCTCAAAAGACTGGAGGCCCCAGGGAGTTTAGAGGTTTGGTGGGGGTGGGGGGATGGGGACATCTTCATGGAGACAAGGTGGTGGGGAGGAGGTATGGGATGTGGAACAATCGGAGGGTGGGCCTGAAGGGGTATAAAATTTGGAGTTTAAAATACATAAATTGTTGAGACCCATACTCTGTCTGGCTTGGGAGCCAAAATGTCCCAGCCTGTGCTGCTTTTCTGGTTCATGGGTCAGGGTCGTGAAGAATGGAGACAAGACAGAGGCTTTGGATTCAAGTCTCAAGTCTCCTTAATTGTCTCTCCTACTGTCTCTCTCATTCTCTCCCCCATTTGTCCATCTCATTGAAGGGATCCTCTCTTATTTTTCTCTCTTATTTTCCCTCTCTTATTTTTTCTCATTTTCTCCCTTATTGTCTCTCTTGACTCATATTCTCCTTGACTCAAATTCTCCTTGACTCATATTCTCTCTTGACTCATATTCACTCAATTACAAGGAAATCTGGGGTATTTATACACTTTTGGCACGTGTCTTGTAGGCACGTGGATACCACGTGCCTTACAGGTGTGGATATGACGTAAGCCTTACAGGCATGGACAATGCGGTACACCTTACAGACATGTATGGAATGGATAGCACGTGGATAACACGTGCACCACATGCTTTGTAGGCGTGGATACCACCTGCTTCTTACAGCTGTGGGCACTAAACATCAAAACAAGCTATGTGGGATATCAGAGTGTGCTTCAGCTGTTGTAGGCTGTTGAAAACCAAGTCTCACGTCAGGGTATATGGCTCAAGTTGGCTATAAAGCTGATAGCTGCTTTCTAGCTGCTTTCTGCTTAAAGTCGGCTCCCAACAATAAATAAATAAATAAATAAATAAATAAATAAATAAACAAGAGTCCTATATAAAGATCTTAATAATTACTAATATAATTTTAGGAACTGTTATAGTATAACCATTAAGAATTAAGGAATCTTTTGTTTGTCTATATAGCATCACTACAAAACACTACATCTTTCTTGTTCTGCATAAATCTGCTCAAAATGGTGGCCTAATACCTAATACCTAGTGATTATTTTATATTTTATAATAATTTGAAAAGTATATTAATAGCAGAAATCCTTCCTTAGACGAAATCTCCTCAGTCTTGCCTAAGGAAGTAAATTCTGTCAATAATTTCACAGTCCATGACAGAACCATCTCAGGAAGATCACCTACTAGATTTTAGTTTCTTCTAGATGGCTCCTGTCAGAAGGATATAAAAGTAAAATTGGAATATAGGGGTTTAAAATGTAGAGTAGTAGAGAAAAATACAGAAAAAGGAGGGATGTAAAATATCAGTAATGGTATTTTTAAAAGTCATAAGCAAAAGTATTATTATCAACCTACTAAAAGTAACTATAATACCTCTAAGTTTGTGAATACATATAAATACATAGGCTATGTAAATTTTTTTCATCTTAGCTAGAAATTATTCCTCTGAGAGCAAAATACTGTATAACAAAAATCCCAACAAAAAGAATGAGAATTCCTCTTCAAATTGCTGGTCAGCAATGTCCAAGAGAATCCAAAGAATTTTATACTACTGCAGTGGTCTTTGTCTACCTCTCAGAGGTGGAACATAAGTCTCTATTGTTAAAAACATCTTCATTTCAGACACACGGTTAAGAGGACCCCAAAACAGCACTTGATCTGAAAGTCTCCTTTCTGAGGACTAGATTCAATGGCACAAGAAGGAATGATGCAAACCTACAAGCAAGATAAGCAACCACCAGTTTCACTTAGCTACATATATGCAACAAACAGTCAACAGGGAATAGCAAGCCTAAATATATATATATATATATATATATATATATATATATATGTGTGTGTGTGTATATATATATATTAACTTCTCTCTAATCAGACACAAGTCTAAGCCATTCACCCATCCATTTATCATCTATAAATCATCTCTTTATCAGCATGTATATTCATATATATGTATATGAATATATATGTGTATATGTGTGTACTATAAACTAAAGAAAAACAGCTATGATTTGAGAGAGTACAAGGGGCCTTACATTTTGGGCAGGGTCAGAAAAAAACAGGGCAGATACAGGAATAATTATATTATAATCTCAATAATAAAAATTTATAATAATTATTTCAGCAGGACTGTTTGAACACAATATTCTTTCATTTTCTTTGTTTTTTATTGGATATTTTATTTACACTTCAGATGTGAACACAACATTCTTATATCTGATGATCTGAAGTACCCTAATAAGATTTTGCTTACAGCAGTTATTTTTTTGTTGTAACAATTTCTTTTACTTTAATGCTTTTCTGCCCACGAAACTGAAACAACCCTACCTAAAACCCCCCCAAATCCCCTTTTTCAGAGGCTCCTCTTCCTTTTCTTGGAAACAGCCCAACAGTATATGCCTCAAAATAAGGTTTTGTCTTTAAACATCAGCATGGCTCTGGTGGTCTTATATTTTTATTAAGGCTCAAATGCATCATTTACCACTTATTGTTCTACTACAAATTTCCTCCCATAAATTACTCCTTATTTTTTTTAAATTCATGGTCTTTTTTATTTATAAATATATTCATATTTATTTAAAATTTATAATATCATTTATAATATGAAATTTATACATAATTAAATTGTATAAACAAAAAGTATTTATATAAAGTTTTCTGTTAATTTATTTTTTAAAAGCCATACATAATGTGGTGGTTCCAATATTCTTGGCCCAATGAGTGAGTGGCACTTTATGGAGATGTGGCCTTTCTGAAGTAGATGTGTCCTTGTTGGAAGAATTGTGTCTTCTGGGGAATGGGCTTTTAAAGCCTTTTCCTACCTGCCTGGGAGCCAGTCTTCTCCTGTTTGCCTTTGGGGAACAAGATGTGTAACTTGCAGTTTCTCTAGTGCCTTGCCTGCCTGGACACTGCCATGCTTCCCACCATGATAATAATGGACTGAACCTCAGAACCTGTAAGCCAGCCACAGTTAATCGTTGTTCTTTAGAAGAGTTGCAGTGGTCATGGTGTCTCTTCACAGTAGTGAAACTCAACATAAGACACATGAGTACTGATTTTCTATTATTTCTACCATCATGTCTCCCCCACCTCCTCCATTGTCCCCTCATATTCTCTCAAATGCACAAGTTCTTATTTATTATTGACATATTTAGTTACACACACACACACACACACCCTTGAATCCATTTAGTGTTTCTTGTTTGTGTGTTTTAAGGCTGAATGCTTGGCAGTGAATAAACTATCTTGATATACAGATACTTTACTGAGGATTACATCTGTCAACAGTCATAGAGTGTACTCTCTTAACCATAAACCACTGAGTTCTGGGGGCCTAGGTTTGGTGCAGAGTTGGGATGACAATAAAGTTCAGAGGTTACCTGTAACCTCATTTGAAAATAAGCTAAAAGTAGCTTATATAGGTGTTCTGTGTTGGGTAAGCCAACTAGTCTAATCTTAGGAAGTGTAACACTTTTTCATTTGTTCTGTTGTGTAATAATGTTGCCTGCATGTGTAATTATCACCTCTGTTTCAAGATTTTCCTCTTTGTTAAAGTCTTGCCCCAAGAAATGTACTGAGCCTGGACTGGAACAAAGATATACAAGTATTGGGAGACCTTGGTTTTGATTTTGTTCCATGAGAGGATATTTACTTATGAGTATGTGTGTGCTGGTTTTATGGTCTGCAATTTTTGAAGGGAATGTGAGAAAATAACTGTGTAGTACAAACTTAAAAAACCGACATGTTTACTTTTTATATATGTAATGTAATTACATTCATTGAAAGTCTGTAGAGGGCAGAAACTAAGTAAAACCTCCTCGAAGAGTATTTATTTGCTTTAGGCAGCTACTATCAAATTATATATTTTTTTTGAAATCACATTGTCATTATGAAAGTAGATCTTGCTATGTAAGCCACTCATAAAATTAGTTAGGGTCTGGAGAGATGACAATTAATAGCTTTGGTTCCTCTGGCAGTAGATCCAGATTCAAATCCAGCACACTTTGTGTTTTGGGGGGGTGTCTAATAGTCACCATAACCCAAATTCCAGGGGAGTCAAGATACTCTTTAATTGAGTTCACATGGAGCATAGACATACATGCAGGAAGAATATCCATAGACATAAAACAAAAATAAATACATTTTTGAAAACAAATGAAGTAGTTAAGACAACAATTAATTCCTGTATTCATATCTGTTGGATTTGATGATCTCTTGTTAGAGTACCCCTAGACTCTGTCCAGAAACCAAGTGGATGCCAGTGGCATGTACTTTGATTTCTTACTTCTGTAGAATCATATTAAACCAACATAAGGCTCTTTTTTTTTATACAAATGAGCTAGTCTTAAGTACTTTGTTACAGGAAGAAAAAAGAACAAATATCATAGAAGCAAGCAATTGAAAACAATACTGAAGTTTGTTGGAGTAACTTTGATTGAATGGCATGTCCCGAAGTGAGAAAATATAATCCATGTATATATACATAATTACAGGTAGTTATAACATATTTTATACCTAATTAACATAAATCCAAACTTAGATCATTATATTTCTTTTTTTTCAATTAGTGTGCTTATAATATCAACCTAAATATTACCTACTGACATATAAAACATCATTCAACACTCAATAATATCAACTTTAAATTTCTAAATAGAATTTTTTATGTATTTGCAAGCTCTCTACTTTGTGATACACATAAGTTTATAATGTTGTTTTAGCACCCTAAGTCAAATATTATTATAGGATGAAAACACAATTTCTGTCAGTTTCACATTTTCTGAAGTTCTATTTAAATTCATTTTCCTCTTCATTATAGTTTTTGGTAATTTGTAAAAACCTGGCTGTCCACATGATTCACTTTTTTCAATAAATCCTTTATCAACATAATTTTACTTTATAGCAATTTTAATAAAATTCAGTCTGATTTTGCCTGATTTTATTTTATTCTTCTAAGTCAGACATATATAATTTTATTATAGATCTTGAGCTTTTTCCACAATATTACATTTGATAGTATAATCTTGTTAAAAGATAATTTAATACTTTATTTTTTTATTCCTCCAACTAGGTCACATCTCTTTCAATAGGGCCTTACCTCTTAATAGTTTATTCCCTTTTGCCAGGCATTCAAACATAAGAATCTATGGTGGCCAAAACTATTCAAATCACCACATTCCACTGCCTGGCTCCCACAGATTTGTAGCCATAACATAATACAGTTTGCATTTAGTCCAACATCAAAAGTTTCCATTGTCTGTCTGGACAATATTTAAAAGGCCAGGGATCAAAGTCTCTTTTCAGATTCATGTAAAATCAAAATACAAAAGCAGGTCATATACTTTCACCATCACGGGATATACATTACCAATTTAAACTTTCAGAGTGAGGAAAACTGTACAAAAGAAAACCCAAAAGCCACCTGGGCAAACTCCAAATTATGCAGCAACATGTCAGACATCCAACTCATTTCAGTTTTGTCGACTATAAAGCAATTCTTTGTCTTGGGATGTCGATACTCCCTGTTAGCAGCTTTCCTCCACTGGTATCTCTGGTATTTCAAAAGCCTTGGGGTCTCTAAGGCTACTTCAGTTTCTTAGCTTCTATTCCAATAACTGGGATCCACACCTGATCTTCGGAGCCCTTCAAAGGGCTTGATCACATCTATAGCTCTGTCCTTTGTATCACTGTAGGCTCTGGATGATTCTACTGCACTGCTGCTGCTGTTCTTAGGGGTAATACCATACTACTGGAATTTCCAATATGCCATGGTCATCACTGCAACTATGCTGCACTTTCACCAATAGTATAAGCACTCTTCTTGGTGCCAAGCCTCAAGTTCTTTGCATGACCTCTTGACTCGTGGGCCTTTAGCTGCCACTGAGGCTGCACCTTCACCAATGGCTTTACTTGCTCTCATATGCCAAGCCTGAGCTGCTCTCCATGATCCCTTTATACATTCAAAACCCATCCACCTGGGTAACTCTTACACATCACCAAGTTTGGCTGTCAGCATAAGGTCTAATTCTGAAACACAGCTTTTGTGCTCTCAGAAAACATTTCCAAGAATATTTCATCGCAGTGATCTATATCTCTTCTAAATCACCACTAATTTCTTAGCTCTAGCTAGCCAGTGTAAGTTGTCTCAGTAATCCCTTCTATTATTGACTCTGAAGCCAGAGCTATGTGGTTGATGATGCCAAGTTCTCCTGCTTGCTGGGATGGAACATGGTCCCTTGTTCTATTACATCTTCACAAGTTTTGTGTTTTCAGTGATTTCCTTCACTGCCTAAGCTTGTCTGTCCAGGAACTTGATCTGTAGGCTGACACTGATCTCAGTGACCTGCATGCTTATGTTTCCTGAGTACTGGAATTAAAGGCTGTGGTGGTTTGATTGTGCTTGGTTTATGTCATGTGAAGTGACACTTTTATGAGGTATGGTCTTATTTAAGTAGGTGCGGCCTTATTGGCAGAAGTTTGTCACTGTGATGGTGGGCTTTGAGATCTTATGTTCAAGCTCTCCCCTGTGTGAAAGTATGTCTCATGGCTGCTTTCATATCATGATGTAGAACTCACAGTTTCTTCTTCAGGACCATATTTGCCTGCAGGCTGCCATACTACCTGCATTGATGATAATGGACTGAACCTCTGAAATTGTAAGCCAGCCCCAATTAACTGTTGTTCTTTATAAGAGTTGACTTGGTCTTGGTGTCTCTTCACAGGAATACAACCTTAACTAAGGCAAAGAAGTATACCACCATGCTTGTACCTGGACCTAAGCTTTTCTTTAATTATTTTTCAAAATTGTGTGCCATCTCAGTGTTAAGATCAAGATAAAAAAATCCGTGCCTACCAATTTCAATATATGGATCACCGGTATGCCCTCTATTTCTGGACTCTAGTTCATTCCATATATAGTGAAGTTGATAATAATTCTTTGTCAATTTGACACATAATCATATCTCTTTATATTCAAATGGAAACAAAATCTAGGTCATAATAACTATAACTATCCATTGTTCAAATGCAACTACATGGGATCTTGAACACTATATTAGCTCCATTCCATTTTTTTATTGTCCCTTTCATCATTGAACAATATGTTTTGTATTTTTCCTTTCTCCATTTGATATTTCTAAACAAAAGGCTATTCATAAGAATGCACCAGAGGACAGAATATATGTTAGACTGTTTTAAGATTTCCTTTGTCAATGAAGCTAAGGGCAAGGACAAAAAGCAGCTACATTCTTCAAGAAAATATCACAAGAACAGTCTTTAGGACACATATTAAAATTCTTCTCCACCAACATTTCTTGAGCCAGGTTCCCACAGTTTAAATCACCTTTACCACCACTGTTTTCCACGCTTCTATTAGTATGACCCTTAAGCCCCATTTAAAGCATTCCACTGATTTCCAAAGTTACCAAATCCACATTCCTCCAAACAAAAGAAGGGTAGGCCTATCAAAAAAATCCCCTCATCCCTGGTAACAACTTATGTCTTTGGGTTTCACCATGGTGAATGGAAAACAGGACCAAGGTAACTGTTACAAAAGTAAACATTTAATTGGGGCTGTCTTACATTTTCAGAGTTGTAGCTCATTATTGTCATGGCAGGAGATATGGTAGCATGCAGGCAAATGTTGTGCTGGGGAAGGATCTGACAGTTTTACATCTTGATCAAAAAACAGCTAGAAGACTGTCCTCTGCAGGCATCCAGGAGGAGGCTCTCCTCTACACTGATCAGCCCCTGAGCACAGGAGACCTTGAAGCCCATCTACAGAGTGACATACATAATCCAGCAAGGCCAACCTTCTTTCAGTAAGGCCACACCTCCTAGTAGAGACATTCCAAATGGCCAAGCATTCAAAACATGTGAATTCATGAGAACCAAAACTATTTTAAATGACCACAATGGAGTAGAGATCTAACCAAAGAAGTCTTGACAGAGGAAACCCTAATGGCTGTCTGAGAAGCACTTAAATGTGTGCTGAATATATTCAACTAAGGAAATACACATGTTAATCCTTTTTACTTCTGAGTGCTATCATCTATGTGGGAGAACTACTAGGGCACCTTTTACTTCTCAAGGATCTATCAAGTGGTTGATACCTTCCTTTATTCATTGTCTCCTCCACATATTCACTTTGATATTTTCTTTTCCCCACCCCTTTCCCTATCAAGGTTCCTAATTCCCTACACCATAATGTCTAATCTATTCCCCCTTTTCAATATAATTCAAGTGTTCCCTTTTGGGCCATCCTTCCTACTTAGCTTCTTAGAGTCTGTGGCTTGTAGCATAGTTTAACGACTGAGGGCATCCAAATGTTCCAGCTCTCTAACTATACTGAAATGCTGATGATAACTTCTAAAACGTCCTAAAAAACTTTCTTGCTAATTTTGAGGGTAAAAGATTTCACCATCTTTGTCTATAACAATTCACTTCTGTCCTCTTTGTTGAGAGATATTTTATCCTTCCCAGAGACATCATACATGCTGTCATTATTTAAGAATAGGTGGCTACTTTGAAAATACAGTTATCAGAATAAGTATAAAACAGCTGTGTTTGTTCCCTTGACCAAAGCATCTATATGTCTATCTCAGGGCTCTGAGGAAGATTTGTTTCTTTGAAAATTGGGAGAAAATACACTCTAAATGTATAATTGGAAGACAGGGTAGAAATAATATTCAAAACTTAGAAGAAATGATGCTCATCATAGCCCGTACATTCCATGTAATGAGACTATCATCTTAATTCGCAGACAAATCTGTAGAAATATTGATGCAGTCCCTTTGCCCTTCCTTATAGAATTGTTCTCAAAACCTATATTATATTTTGTGTTACATTGTATTCCATATTTTTCACAGTGCTTCACATGGATGAGTTTTCTTTCAATTTCCTGGTAGTGTCAGTGATCTCTCTGGATTATCAAAGGATGACTTTTTATCATAGTCCTTAACAGCATTGCTAGGCTTATGCATGGAATTAACTGCCTTTTGTTGATTATATTTATTTTCTTATTATTTAGTATCTGAAAAAGCATAAAGTTTCCAAAGGAAAGCATAAATATATTTAGGATACCTAAGGCCATCTAAGACATAATTCAACTAAATAAGGTACATATCTGAGTTCTTACAATATACAAAGAAATTAAACATTACTGACCATTAGAAGATAAAGTTTTTAATCCTATTTATTTTATTCTATTTCCTGCAGAATAACTAGAACAATTTCTCAACTTTTTTGTTTGTTTGTTTTAAATTCCCATGTCTATATTTTCTTCACTACATCTATGATCGTCTAACTATCTCCTTGGGAACTTAACAAGGCCAGTGATTATGTGATCCAGTTGGAGCTTCAGTTATTTCCCATACTGAGTTTATCTGCTCATTAATTAATTACCTAAGGACTGGTACTTGAGTGGTTTAGAGAAGCTCTCCATGCTGTGACTCAACCTTAAGAATCACTAATGAAAGTTTTTTTTAAATTTCATGTCACATATAATTGTTGCAAAAGTGGACCCAATTTATCTTAGCACAATAGCACTTCCTCTAAATGTTCATATATCATTATTTGAAAGTTT
>JANHMN010001649.1:0-10449 GCA_030674055.1 Rhabdomys pumilio
GTCAGAAAAAAAAGTTACTGTCTCACAATATGTGTGTGTTTCTTTAAATAGTCTGTCTACTCAAATCTAGTTGCCTAGGTAGTTGTCTGATGAGGTCATTCAGATTGATTTTCAAAATCTTATTATTTCTAGGATCTTATTACACAGCATGTATAATCCGATTACATGCTTATATATGGATTTATTATTTTCTATTAAATGTCTTTGTAATATAAATATAACATTACATTATAAAATGTTTCATCACTTATGTACAGAGATCTGTAATTTGATGAACTGTACTAGGTCCCCGTCTCCCAGTGTCTGTGGATGAGGAGCCTGGCTTCAGGGAAAGCTTGGCTCCCAATTGCAAAACTACCTCTTTCATAAAGAAAGCCTGTTTTTCCATTGTATAAAACCAATGAACTGATGTGGGTGGTGATCCAATCATCAGCTGGGTTTAGGATAAACAAATGGTGCTGTCAAATTCTCTTACTGGGAGAACTAATTAAGGACTAATTACCGTGACTCCTGTGAACATCTGTGTAATAGGTTGTGCTCACATAGCAACACAAGAGGGTGAGTGTGTCTTTGCCGTCTCCCAGTGTGTTACCTGTGATGTGTGTTACATTCTGACTTAAGGCTTATTACAGCTCTTTTCTTTCTGATTTACCTTTGTAAACGTTTCTGGGTGATGAAAATGTCTTGTTTTAAGCTGGGAGCTGAGAAGATGATTCAGCATGGAAAGGACTTACTGCCAAACGTGAGGACCTGGTTCAATCTCTAAGAGCCACATGGGAGGAGGAGGGAAGGACTCCTCCACTTATCCTTTGATCTTTATACCAAGGCTGTGCCGCGTGCACTCCCACATATACAACAGAGAAATAAAAGTTTGTGTGTGTGTTTTTGTATATATATGTGTGTGTGTGTGTGTGTGTGTGTGTGTGTGTGTGTGTGTGTACATGGAGGTACCTGCTCATAATTTCAGCACTTGAAGGACTGAAGTGGAAGGATGAATTTGAGGCCAATTTCTACATCCTCAGACTCTGTCTCAGAAGACAAACAAGGCAAAACTATTTCCCCAACACTGACCACAGTAGGACAAATTATTTTTCCTGAGGACAAAGTAAATATAAAGCACACCAGCAGATGAAATAACAACCAGAGATGTGTTCATACATTGGAGCTGTCTGCTTGTGGTTTGGATTTTCTCATCAATCATGGAGGCAGGCGGTGGGGGGAAGAAGTACAGAATAATAGACGTAGAGTGTGAAAATATATTTTAAAAATGTACAGTTCCATCAAATCTGCCTCTGATCATTCTTTTCTGAAAAGACATACATTTTAGGGGCTGGAGAGATGGCCCAGTGGTTAAGAGCACTGGTTGCTCTTCCAGAGGTCCTGAGTTTAATTCCCAGCAATCCCATGGTGGCTCATGACCATCTGCAATGGGATCTGATCCCCTCTCTGGTGTGTCTGAAGAAAGCAACAGTGTGCTCATATACATAAAATAAGCAAATAGATATTTTTAATCTATATATTTTCAAGTAAATCTGTTCAAATTACTTAATATGTGTGTATCTGGCGTGTGTATGAGGTGAAACAGTCACAGTATGTGTGCAGAGGTCAGAGGACAAGTTTGGGGAGTTAATTCTGTTATTTTGTGAGTTCTAGGGTTTGACCTGTTGTTTTCAGGCCTGCTCAGCAAGCCCCTTTATGCTCTAAGCCACTTTGTCAGTCCTAGGTAAATAATTTGGTAAGTCCATAATGTTAAAGAGGAAGCTCCCTGGGTGGTGGGAGCTTACTTAAAGTGGAAAGCTGCTAGAATGTAGCTATCAGCTTTGCAGCCATCTTGAGCCATATACCCTGTCATGAGACTTGGTTTTCAACAGCCTACAACAGCTGAAGCACACTCTGATATCGCACATATCTCGTTTTGCTGTTTAGTGCCCACAGCTGCAAGGAGCACGCAGTATCCATGCCTACAAAGCATGTGGTGCACATGTTATCCACATGCTATCCACGCCTGTAAGGCTTACGTCATATCCACACCTCAAGGCACATGGCAAAAGCCTATAAATACCCCAGACTTCCCTTCAAAGAAGGACAAATAAGAGAGGAAAATAAGAGAGAAGGAGACAATAAGAGGGAAGGGAGGCAATAAGAGAGATTATAAGAGAGACCAATGGACTGGAGCAACAGAACAGGCTGGGACATTTTGGCTCCCAAGCCAGGCAGAGTACGGTCCACAACATTTTGGTGCCTGATGTGGGGCTCCAGTAAGTGGGATACAATGCAGGACACTTCGGGAATTGGAAGCGGCCATCCTCGCTCCTGCGATGGAGAACCAGTTAACTGATGGAGCTGGCTGAATTCAGAAGTGAAATAAAGGTGATTACAGGGAGACCAGTAGGTCATAGTAACGAAAATGGGGCAAGAAATAAGTGAATCGAAATAGATAAATAGATGAAAAAATGCTTTAAAGATTCGAGGAGTAAATTGCAGGTTGCTCTGAATCAAGAGAGCCAAACAGATAAATAGATAAAGGTTATTGTAATGAAAATGGGACAAGAAATAAGTGAGTAAAAACAGATGAAAAAGGCTTTAAAGACGAAAGGAGTAAATTACAGGCTGCTCTGAATCAAGAAAGCCAAACAGATAAATAGATAAATAGAAGGTTGCTCTAGGCAGAGAGCTGAGCAGAATGATAATGTTAATTGATTTAACTTTTAAAATGGGTGTGATTCTGAGTTGTGTAGTTATATTTTTCCTCTGGATAAAAACTCAATGTAGCCAGGTGGTGGTGGCACATGCCTTTAATCCCAGCACTTGGGAGGCAGAGGCAGGCGGATTTCTGAGTTTGAGGCCAGCCTGGTCTACAGAGTGAGTTCCAGGACAGCCAGGACTACACAGAGAAACCCTGTCTCGAAAAACCAAAAAAAAAAAAAAAAAAAAAAAAAAGAAAAAAAAGAAAAAAAACCTCAATGTAAAGGTTTTTCTGGTTACTGGCTTACGGAAAGGCTGATTTTAGGAAAAAGGTTTTTCTATGAGTTTTCTGATGAGGTCATTAAGGTACTAGTTATATCTTCCAGAATTATATGGACCAGACATGACAGAGATAGACCTCCAGAAGACTAGATTCTAGAGAATCAAACAAAATAATTATCTTGATACTAAAATTTGTTTTGAGATTTGTATATTACAGAATACACAGCCTTGGTGAATGAATCTTCTTGTCACCTGCATGTTCACTGATGCCCTGGACTTCCAGCAGGATGCAGTTAACACAGACGTCAGAGGCTTATCAATTTACCCTTCCCCTCATCCCTCTTCTAATATCTCAACGCCCATATTCAGCTTGAAGAAGTTAATGAAGAATCAGCACCCCAATTCCCTGGACTTGGGGAGTGAAGTGGTTAATATTAGGCTGTCTTTCTGGGGAGAAGTGGTGGTTTTATTGGAACAGGAAGAAAGAGCTAAAATTGATTACACAGCCATAATCCATTGGTAGAAATCTGTATAATTGTTACTAAGTTGATGCAAATTCAAGGATTTCATTAGTATAATTTCTTCTATTGAAAACTTGTGGGTACAAGGCTTAGACCTTTAACTTCTCCAACAGGGGAAGTTGTGTGTTGCCTTAAAGAGTGTTGCTTTTATACCAGCTATTTAGGCATTAAGTCTCTTTTCTCTTGGGTTCATGCTGTTCAACAGACTGATGGCTTTTGTACAACAACAGATGAGATACAAATGAAACCCATACAGGTTCATTATTACAGGCTGGAAGTGTAGGGACTTTGAAACCTCTGTCATCAAGACTGACAAGGATTATCCCCTAACTTACGTGATAAGCCTGATAGTCAATGACGGGTAAGAGAACATACCGAGACATTTGCCCCTAAAAGAAGGGAGGCCTCACCATCTTAAGATCTCAACCAAATGGCTGAGTATTTAAAGACTGGAAAGTGAGGCTGGGGTCTTTGTTCCAACCTAAGGCAAGCACAGTTTCTGTAAGTTTTCCCAGCCTTCCCTTTTGAAAAAATAAAAATTTAAAAAGGGCGACCTGTTGGGAGCCGACTTTAAGCAAAAGGTGGCTAGAAAGCAGCTATCAGCTTTGCAGCCATCTTGAGCCATATACCCTGACATGAGACTTGGTTTTCAACAGCCTACAACAGCTGAAGCACACTCTGATATCCCACACATCTTGTTTTGCTGTTTAGTGCCCACAGCTGCAAGGAGCACGCAGTATCCATGCCTACAAAGCATGTGATGCACATGTTATCCACGTGCTATCCACACCATACATCCCTGTAAGGCGCACGTACTATCCACGCCTGTAAGGCTTACATCATATCCACACCTGCAAGGCACGAGGTATCCACAGGCCTACAAGGCACGTGGCAACAACCTATAAATACCCCAGACTTCCCTTCAAAGAAGGACAAATAAGAGAGGAAAATAAGAGAGAGGGAGACAATAAGAGGGAAGGGAGGCAATAAGAGAGACAATAAAGGAGAGACAATAAAGGAGACTTGAGACTTGAACAAAACCTCTGTCTTGTCTCCATTCCTTGCCTCTCTTCCCCTTCTTCCCCCCCAACTCTCTCTTACTAAACCCTGACTGGTGGACTGGAGCAAAAGCACAGGCTGGGACATTTTGGCTTCCAAGCGAGGCAGAGTTAGGGCCTCAAAACCTGGGTGTTTTATAAAGTGACTGTGGACACTAGCTTTGTTGACTCTTGGTTAGTGGAAGGGCACAAATAAAAGTTAGGGAACAGTTGACTTATAGGAACAAGATACAAAGTGAAGTTGTTCCAAGTGAGAAAAAGAAAATGACAGACTTGGAAGAAGTCATAAAAATGGTTGCAAGCATCCATACCTATTTGTAAGCATTCTTCTTATTTTGTGTGTTCATTTTTTAGCAGAGGCACATACGTGAGAATGGAGGCCGGAGGACAGCCTCAGCTGCTGTTATTCAGGTGCCGTCTACCTGATTTTGACACAGCCTCTCATTCTTCTTGGTCTGGTGCTCAGTGATGGGGTTAGGCCAGCTGTGCAGCAAGCATGAGGAATCCTCAAGTCTCCAGTGCAGAGATTAAAAGTGAGCACCTAAAATTGTGCCTGGTGTTTTAAGGAGGGCTCCTCTTTATAGTAAGACTCTGGAGCCCCTCCCATTCACATTAGGTCTGCTCCTCTTCCTCCATACTTTCCAGCATGGCATATTTGCACACTCTACTTTCTGGGCTAGTGACTGAACTTAAGCATGCTAAGCACTCACTCCAGTATGGAACTGCACCCAGTCCCTTTATGTCTTTAGTCAGTTCTGTTCCTGTGACTCTTCTTGGGCTAATACAAAGCAGCAAATATGGTCCTGCCATCTCAGAATATTTGCCTCAAGAGGATAGGCCAGCTTCCTGTCTCTGGGGACCGTGTTCAGGTCAGTAGATGATCCTAGGCTAGCTGATGACAGAGAAGCCTGACCTTCTTACTCATCATCCTCCCCCCAGGCACACAAGAGGCACCACCCAGAGGAGTAGCACCCAAGTGACCTGCCACCTGGTGGCAGATATAGGCATTAAACACAGCTGACATGGAGCTAAATCAGAAACCATTTAGAAAGAACAGCTGAACCAGGGCCAAAACACCAACCCCCCAATACATGAGGTAATGGTTTATTTTAAGCTGTGGAAGTTTTGGAGGGCAGTGTGAATGCAGTCGTGTGTAACTGACAAATTATCATGAGAGCAACCAATCTCTGATTCTGTTTGGGTTTGTTTTGTTTAGTTTAGTTTTGTTTGACACAGGGTCTCATGTAGCTCAGGCTGGACTTGAACTTGCTAAGTAACCAAAGGTAACCTTGAACTTCTGATGCTCCTGCTTTTGACTCTCAACTGCTGGGGTTACAGGCATGAGTCACCTAGCACACCTTTGTATCAGATGCTTTCAAACTCGGTATGTCCCTTGCATAAATTTGCTGTTCAAATTTACCATTCAGCTAAGTCTTCATCGTGGTTTCTAAAGACCTGTATTTCAGGAATGTATCCTGCTTATGTGGAAAATGAAAATACTGCTTAGAGGGATCATAACTAAGAAAAACTAACAATGGCTCTGAGCATAGAGCTCTTGCTGTTCACACAGCAGGACCTGCCTTGGTCAATCACCAGCATCTACTAAGGGGGAAAACCATGTCCGTTCTAGCACTGAGGAGGCAGAGGAGGAGGAAGATCCCTGGCCAGTTTGGTTAGACTAGCTGAATCAGACTGCTTAGCTCTGACTTCAGTGAGATCCTGTGTCAAAAGGTAACGCAGGGAATGACTAAAGAATACAATCAGTATTGACCTCTGGTTTCCCCATGTATCCATGACACACAACTGCATAGGAACACACACACATGCACACACACATGTGCACACACACACACACATGCACATGTACACACACACACACTGGCTAGATTATAAAAATAACTACAAACTCACAGAATAAAAGCAAGTTTTTATATCATATCTAAGGTATACTTACTAGAGCCTGTAAGAAATAATTTGATGTTCCTCTTGCTGACCTCTCCACACCAGGGCCATGTGGACCTTATTATTCAATAATAATCACTTAGAAACCGAGGTCTGTTATCTTCAGTTGCTATTTTCTATGTCCACGGGATGGGGAAGGGGTGGTATTCCTGATCAGAAGGAACTACTAAGTTCTCCAGTGAACCAGCATAGTGCATCTGTCTCCCACTGACCCAGAAGCCTACTGTGTGCCCAGAGCTCACAACCGTGGGGTGGAAAACAATAATGGAGATATAGTTACTCCATAAATGCCTCAGTGCTGAAGGTATACGTACAGAACTTGGTGAGTCAGCCCATGGGTGGTGGCACTCAATGTGATCCTACTTAGATACAGAGGGAATCGATGTCACTGTATCTATGTGGAAGGAATCCAGGATTCTCTTTCCATATCCTCTTGTAGCGTTCACTCCTCTGTTGAGTTTTACATTTATTTATTTATTTATTTATTTATTTATTTATTTATTTATAATCTTCAAGAAAAGGTTTCCCACTGTAGCCTGGTTTATCATGAAACTAGCTCTGTAGTCCAAGCCTGCCTCTGCCTCCTGAGTGCTGAAATTAAAGGTGTACACTTTCATGTGCTCTTAGAATGCATTCTAAATGTGAGTGGAACATCCTTGAGAGAGTTCTGTACTCTAAAGTGTTTTCAGGTGAGGGCAAGAGAGTTACTAAGAAGCTGGGCTTCCTGGGTATCCATCTAACAGGACCCCAGAGGTAACATTTCAAGGACAGAAGCAAGAGAGTTGCACTTGCTGAAACCAGAAACAAGGCTGGCTTTGCAACCCAGGGATCCTGAAGTACAGGATTTTTTATGTCAGTGGCAAGCATGCCTTGCTGTCCTAGGAGTGGGTCTCTACAGGTAACAATAATAATGGCATTCAGGATCTACAGCCAGAAGCAACAGAGTGCAGAAAATCTTGTCAGCCACCAGGCAGAAAATCATGATCCCCTACACAATTTTGGTATGGATCGAGTCTTACACCCAGAGCCTATTATTCAAACAGGACTTGGATGTTCTTGTGAATGGACCTTTGCATGTATAAACAACATGTATCACCTAGTGTTTGGCTATTGGGACTTACCGCGAAAGGAATAATCCTAGATCTATTGAGTGCACTTAGATGAGCTCCCTCTGTTGTCATGGCGATTAAAAAAGGGTAACATAACTTTCACAATAACATGGGAAACACTGAAACCTAAAGGTAAATGGCCCATGTCTACCTTGTGTAGATTAGTGGTTCTGTGAATTCATTCTAGTGTCATTTTCCTGGTCTGTGATATAAAGTTATGGCAGAGGCAGACTCTGGTAAATGACTCATGAAGTAAAATCCATTATGATGTGTAGGCCAAGGATTGCCTTGAAGGATCAAAGCATTATGAAGCAGGCATGCTTCATTCTGGCAAAAGTGTAGCCTTTGAAGAAAGGGGCCATTAGGTCCACTGCATCTTATGTCTAACTACTGTAAAAGCAACATAGGTCATGGCAGGGGAAAGTCAGCCAGCAAAACCTGACCTGTGGCTATTCCCAGGTCTCTGTGCACCTGGGTTTGCCTTCAGGGGCAGCTTGGCAGCTTCTGAGCAGTTACCTGTTGGAAGAATATGTTCCTTCCCACCTGATCAGAAGGGAAGAGAAAAGCAGTGACCATTTTCCTAGGAGAGTCACTCACACTGACCCTCTACAACTAGCTAGCATCACTTCTTGCTGTGGCAAATGTCAACTTTGACCTTCCAGACGGAAACAATGTGTAAGGTGGATGCTACAGAAGACAGGGAGCTGTCTGGTGACCTGGTGAAGACAAATGTGTGCCAGAAGGCATAAGGAAATGTAAATTCTTCTCCTTTTTACTTTAAAAATATTATTAGTGGCGGCTGAGGAGATGGCTCAGCAGTTAAGACCACTGGCTGTTCTTCCAGAGGTCCCAGGTTCAACTCCCAGTACCCACATGGTAACTTGCAACTGTCTGCAACTCCAGTCCTAGGGAATCCAACACCCCCAAATATGCAGGCTAAACACCAAAGCACATAAAATCAAAAATTTGAACACAATACAAGCATTTTATAACTATTATTAGTGGCTATTGAAATGTCTTCTTGTCAATTCCATTATATACTATTAAAAATATTTTATTATGGGGGATGGGAGGGAGAGAGGGGAGGCTGCAATCAGGATGTAAAGTAAATAAGCTAATTTTTAAAAGCTAAAGGTCCAAACTGAATGTACTTTATATGCACAAACTTTAAAGAATGTTTATTGGGACATACTAGTTTTACATAGGGATGAGTTCATGTGAACTTGTCTTACAAGCACATCCTGTGCTTCAATCCTAGTCACCCTTCTCCCTGCTGTCCTCCTCACAAGCCCCTTAGTCTCCTTCCTCTTCCCAATGAGCCCCATCTACTGTCATGTCTTTTTTCCTTGTAAGCTTCATTAGGGTTCAGAGGGACACAGGTGTCAGTGTGTTTACTGGCACCTACACCACAGAACCAGCTCAGCCTGGTGACACACCACTGCTGTGCATGTTTCTAATTCATGTTCTATCTCAAAAGCCTGAGTATCTCAGTTCTGTAAGAAAATACAAGGAATCACACTGTCAGGAAAAGTTCTCCCTTGGTGAAACCATAATTCTATCCAGAAAATGGAAAATATACTCTCTGAGGATATTTGCTTCCCAGTTCTAGAAATAGAGGAACAGTTTCTCCCTTAGTTACTTTTGACATTGTTTGCAATAATTAATTCTGTTGTTCCTGCTGCAGTTGACATGATAATTCAGCTCTGGAAGGAGAGATCAAACATTCCAAAGTTGTAACACAGAGTTTAGTTGTTCCGCATAACACACACAGACACACATATACACAGACACACACACAGACACCCAAAGACCATCATTGTTAAGCCACTGAACAGTGAGTGGGGAGGTATGTTGGATGGCACAAACCTTTTATCTCAGCACTGGGGGGGGGGGGGGGGCAGAGGCAGGTGAATTCAAAGCTAGCCTGATTTACTTTTAGTAAATTCCAGGCTAGTCAGAGTTATATGATGAAACCTGTGGCAAAAAAAGGAGGGTCTGGAGATGGGGGTGGGTGGGACATTTGATGACCCATTAAACACCTTAAATATATGCATTTGAATTTCTTGTAATGTTACACTTGTTTCCAGGATGCTCCCATGGGGGAAACACAGTAAAGTGGATATGGGGTTATGTGTATTGTTTCTTCTGTTTCTTCTAATTGTGAAAATTACAGGAGAAGCTGTAATAATTAGAAAAAGGTTTAATTTAAGAAGGAAAATATAAAAAGGAAGATACCTAAATTAAAAATACTTAACACAGGGGTTAGGGGCCATGAAAAAAAAAAATACTTAACACTTCAACAAACCGATAAAGGAGTTGTGTTCCCAGTACCCAGACCATCCAACACCCCACTGCCCATAGCTCCAATTCCTGGAGTTCCAATGCTCTTCTTGTCTTTGTGGGCACTTGCATTCGTGTGAACATACCCCCTATACACATATACACATGATTAAAAATGATAAGTGAATAAAAACACTCGATGAAGTGGAAACTTAAGGGTTCTTTGGAAAGTCAGTTGTGTTGGATGATGTTCTGCTAAAGCAGTTGTGCAGGTATGTTTTCAGGCCAATTGGCAGAATGATGTCTGCTGAGACAGACTCTGGTGCTGAGGCAAGAACCATGGAGGACACATGATGTTTGGAGGGAGTTTAAATAGGACTTACTGGACAGTGACCAAGGCTGAGCTTGGCTTGCTTGCCCAGCTAAATGCTTGTTGATCTCACACCTTCGCTGATCTTCCCTTCACTGAGAGAGGCACAGCCATGAACTTATCCTGGCTTTACTGTTGGCCCTGGTCCCTCCTGCTCACTCCTGCTGGATTGACTGAGGCCT
>JANHMN010001651.1:0-10440 GCA_030674055.1 Rhabdomys pumilio
CAGTGTGCGGGTGCTCCTACCTGCAGCTCTGCGGGCTGTGACCTCTCTAGGATGCCTCCAGACGCAGTTTCCACAGGGGAACATATCAGCTGTGTGTCTGCTTCAGTCATCAGGATCCGTGCAAGGGCAGCAAGATGAGTTCTTACCTAGCGCAATGCAACATTTTCTAAAGCCTCTGGAGCCAAACACTGCCTACTTCTGTTGTTGATGGTGTCTACTCTTTGCTACTTTGTGTTTTCTTTGTGCTATAATTGTTACACTTTACATATAACTAAAGGATAACTGGCTTTGAATGTCTTCATGAATTAATAAGTGAAAAATGTATAATTAACAAATAGTTTCCACTGTCACCCATTGCTTCCACTTCTTCCTCCTTTTAGCTGTAACCCTGCTTGAACCTCAATTAAAAGCTGCGAACTCTTTTTGATTTTTGAGACGATTTCAAAGAGGCTTTAACGGGTGACTTCCTAGAAAACCTCAGGGCACTAAACAGTTTTTGAACCGTCAAGACAGAAGATCTTAGATACCCTTTCAGGAAAGAGAGTAAAACTTCACACAGTCCACCTTTTGCTCTTCCATCTTACCCGGGACCAAGGAGGGACTGAATTTATAATTAAAGCACACATTCTCTCAGTCAGCATTCCACCTTCTAGTAAAATGCATGCAAACATGATCAAAGCCAGCTGCTGATTTATAGCTTGTCCAGGCTGTCCTAGGCAGTGAGGGGCTGAGGAAACCAGGCTAGGAAGACCTGGAGGATGTGGGACCCTGGCAAAAGATGGAGAGTGTGGAGAGAAAGTTATATCCACGTCGACACCATCTTACATTGTTAACCTGACCAAAGCCAGGGCAGAAGGTACTGCTCACTGTTCATGCTGCTTGGCAGAGGAAGGTACTGTGAGCGAAGCTGCTTAGGTCTCAAAGGTCAAACACAGGGTTGGCGAGCTGCCTTCTGCACACTCAGGGGACAAAGGAGATTGATTGTCTGTCTGTATGCTATCTACCCCTACTGAGGGAATGTTTTATTTACCTAGTAACCTTGCAGAGTTTTCTTTTTCCTTCACAACTCTATTTTAATTTTTATACCTCAGCCTTAAAAAAAAGAAAGAAAAACAAATGAACAAACAAAAAGCCTCTGATATCCTTATACAATGTCCCTTTGTTGACTTTATGAGACATGATGATTAAAGAAAAGAAAATTTTTTCTTTACACCACAAAAATCCTTACAACATTTACTGTGTTTTGCAGGTACTGCATTTTAAAACTCAATCCTCAAATCAGAAGTGAGGTGAGAGGAATGTGTGTGAATTTTTCCTGTCTTCCTTGACATTAAAGATACTCCTATACAAGTCCAAGGCTCTCTGGAAAGGACCAGAGAAGTTTGAACAGCTGCCACCTCCCTAACTCCTCACATTTTCTGAGTAGCTTGTTAAAATCACATTTTAGTCACTGAGGTAAGCAGTAAGAATGTGTTCCCTTTCATCTACAGAACAGGAGGGATTCTATATCAATGAATGCTTCTGACACAGGTAGAATTTGGCTTTTTCAGGATTGCATGGAGATATTTTATACAAGCAGATTGTTCCCATTCCAATTAAAATTTATTGTGTCACAAAAAAAGAAGAGGAGAAGGATGAGGATGAGGATGAAGGGGAAGGGGAAGGGGAAGGGAGAAGGGAGAAGGGAGAAGGGAGAAGGGAGAAGGGAGAAGGGAGAAGGGAGAAGGGAGAAGGGAGAAGGGAGAAGGGAGAGAAGGGAGAGAAGGGAGAGAAGGGAGAGAAGGGAGAAGGGAGAGAAGAGAGAGAAGGGAGAAGGGAGAAGGGAGAAGGAGAAGGAGAAGGAGAAGGAGAAGGAGAAGGAGAAGGAGAAGGAGAAGGAGAAGGAGAAGGAGAAGGAGAAGGACAAGGAGAAGGACAAGGACAAGGACAAGGACAAGGAGAAGGACAAGGAGAGGAAGAGGAAGAGGAGGAGGAGGAAGAGGAGAAGGAGGACAAAGAGGAGGAGGAGGAGGAGGAGGACAAAGAGGAGGAGGAGGAGGAGGAGGAGGAGGAGGAGGAGGAGGGAGGAAGAAGAAGGCCTCTCCTTCCATCTGTGCATGGAGTATAAACTTAAGACTAAATGGATCTCAAAAACAGTAGAAACATGATTCTACACCAAATTATAGTCATATTTAATTTAGAACATAGCAAACGTCTTCTTTGGTGCAAAGTTCATAGAAGGTTTTCAAACAATGTTAAGTAAAGAAGCCAGTCTCCCTCTTCCCAGGATTGCTTGTTCAGGGCTGCCTTCAGGTCAGTTACCACACCAGTGAGTTCAGCAGAGGAACAAGATCTAGTCCTTCATGATACAGCAAAACTCATTTCCTTTCTCCTGGGCCATGTGCCTTTCCCTTACAAATGCAGTAGGTTGTATAATTTCAATGGGTGTAAGAGAAACGCCAAGGTGGTTTTCAGAGGTTAAGACTGTTCTTTCATTCCCAAACCAAAACAGGATAAACCAAACTAGCCCTCCACCCATATCTGAGTTGATGATTTGAGGTCCAGGCAAGGACCATGGCCTCTACAGATTAAGACTCGGTGCCCATCTTGGGAATGGCATCAGGAAAATGGCCTTGACATACACATCCTTTCCACGTTTAAGCTTGCATGCTGAGCATGAATCTCACTAAGAGTCTTTCTGACCCTTTGAATTTTTCTCGGGAGGAATGATTGCCATATGTTTCAGAAAGTTGGGCTGATAGAGTGACCCACCCTCTTTGCCAATGCATCAGTCTTCATGAACATGCTTCCAGGGTCCTGAAGATGAATCAGAGTCATCAGAGTAGGGATATGGAGGCACAGGCTGTGCTCTAGTTAGGAAAGCCATGGGTCAGCTAAGAGGAAACTGAGCTGTGCCTGCCATCAAACACCAACAATAATAATAATACCAGTGGGAGGTGATAAGAGGGGAGCTGAGCGCAATTCACCATTCAGCTTCCTCAAGCTTCTCCTCAGAGTGAAATGGCCTAGCCCTAACAAGAAAAGGCAATCCATCTTAGATGGAGAGATGATAACTCATTTGGAAAGAAAGACTTGAAACCAGTTAACAGAGAAAATGAACACAAAGAGGTATGGAGATCAAAGACAAAGTGGCAGTGAGCAGCCAGTTAAGAAAGCAGCATGGAAGACGACTTGAGAGGCATCAGAGGATGCAGGGGCTCCCACCCAACCCCCCTTGCTGTGGGGGTGCCTCCTCCCTCACGAAAAGTAGCAGAATCTCAAAAGCCCTAAATTCAAGTCCAGGATAACCTGTTCAGGAACCTTCTTTCTCTGAATGTGTCAGTATCCCTCACTTTAAACATTCCTGACCTATTCCATGTTAAGTATATACTCTAGTGTCAACATATTTTAAACATCAGCCTTTCTGAAGTGGGATTTCCAAGGAGAGGTTCCAATGGCTCTGCCTTGGCAATCATCCTTTATAAGTCTCCATTCTCCTGTCGGGTGCTGTGAAACAGCATATGATCAGGAGGCAGAGGGAGGTTACCCAGATAACAGCTGCCAGTTCATTATGCGTGGTTATTAATGCTTGTCTTAATGTTCACCTGGAATGACCTCCAAAAAACTCAAAGCTCAATGTTATGCACTAGTGAAATTAAGATAAACAATGCACACCTTGAAAGTGCCTGGTTGGCACGCAAAGGTCAGCATGTGTGCCTGTCTGTATGTGTCTTTATGTGAGTTCGTGTCTGTGCATGTATCTGTGTGTATGCGTGTGGGAGTCTGTCTCTGTGTGAATATCTGTGTGTATCTGTGTGTGAGTCTCTGTGCATGTGTCTCTGTGTGTGTGTGTGTGTCTGTTTGTATAACTGGGTGTGAGTCTGTATATGTGTCTGTGTGTCTATATCTGTTGTCATCTATCTGTCTCTGTGTGTCTGTATCTGTGTGTGTCTTTAAGCATGTGTGCACTCGGGACCATACATAGTGCTAACAGCAGGGAGAACAGACATTGGTAGCATAGTCCTTCTTCATTCTTTAATGAGCCTGGAAGCTTTTGTTGGGTACAAGAGTGGAGAAAACAGAGTCCATTGCATCTGGGGACTGCAGAACTTACCAAGGCTGTTTGGGAACAAATGGTGACTATATCTGAGGGATGGATTTGAGGGTGCATTCAATTGTTTTAAAAAAAAATACAGAAGGAACTTACAATGCTCAGTGGTTAAGAAGAGCATTTGCTTCTCTTTCAGAGGACCTGAGTTTGATTCCTAGCAGCCAAGTTAGGCCACCCACAACTGCCTGTACCTCCAGCTCCAGAGAATCTAATGCCCATTTCTGAACCCCAAGGGTACTTACACTGACACACACACACACACACACACACACACACACACGGGAGAGAGAGAGAGAGAGAAAGAGAGAGAGAGAGAGAAAAAGACAAACATAAAGACAAAAAAAAATAAAAAAAAAGAGAGAGAGAGAAAGATATACAATACAACTGCTGCAGGTAAC
Organism: Rhabdomys pumilio; assembly: GCA_030674055.1. Classification (NCBI taxonomy): domain Eukaryota; kingdom Metazoa; phylum Chordata; class Mammalia; order Rodentia; family Muridae; genus Rhabdomys; species Rhabdomys pumilio. The sequence goes on from JANHMN010001651.1 coordinate 4,489, forward strand.
ATAAGGGGACATGGTTTCCAGCATGAAGGCTCTACCTGAAGATGGCAAACTGAGACAGTGAAGCAATGCTTCGGACTCCAATAGAGAAGGCTATGCTTTCCTGTGGTGTGTGCTAACACACAACTATGGCTTATAGGGTATTACACCTCTTTTTTCCTGCTTCTATTACTAAGCCCTCTGGATTTACATTGTTCCTCATAGGCAGCAGTTTTAAAGGGTGTAACAACGTGGCCCATGCAACTCTTGGTGGAGCCATTTTATCCTCTTTAAAGGCTCTGCACACTCTTTATATATTTTGGCAATTAGCCCTCTGTCAGATGGGCACTTGATAAAGATCACTTCCCATTCTGTAGGCTGCCTTTTTGTCCTTTTGACAAAATCCGTCCTATGCCTTACAGAAGTGTTTCCATTTCATGAGGTCCCATTGACTAATTGTGGATCTTAGTGTCTGCACTATTGGTGCTCTATTCAAAAAGTTGTCTCCTGTGCAATGTGTTCGAGGCTGTTACCACTTTATCTCCCTTCTATCGGGGTCAGTGTATCTGGTTTTACGTTGAAGACTTTGATCCACTTGGACTTGAGTTTTGTGCAGGGTAATAAATATGGATCTGTTTGCATTCTTCTGCATGAAGACATCCAGTTGGACCAGCACCATTTGTTGAAGATGCTTTCTTTTACCCATTGTATAATTTTGGCTTTTTTTTTTTAAATCAAAACTCAGGTGTCCATAGGAGTATGGATTTACATCTGGGTCAGTGATTTGATTCCTTGAATCACCCTGTCTGTTTTATACCAATACAATGCAGTTTATGTAGCTCTATAGTATGGGGATACTGGGGAACCCTATGGAAACTGGGGACCCTATGGAAGAGAGGGAGGAAGAGTTTTAGGAGTCAGTGGTGCCAAGGACACCACAAGAAAACTCACAGAGTCAACTAACCGGGGCTCATAGGGGTTTACAGAGACTGAGCCAACTAGGAAACCTGCATGAGACTGACCTGGGCCCTCTGTGTACATATATGTTATAGTTGTGTAGCTTTGTCTTATTATGTGACTCCTAACAGTGGGAGCAGGGGCTGTCTTTGACTCTTCTACCTGCTTTTGGGACCCTCTTTCTCTCACTGGGTAGCCCAGTCCAGCCTTAATTCAGAGGGAAGTGCCTAGTATTATTGCAAGTTGATGTGTTTGTTTGATATCCACGGAGAAAAAGTGGATTGGGGTGGCTGGAGGAACTTGGAGGAGAGTAGGGAGGGGAAACTAGTTAGGGTATAATATATAAGAAAAGAATAAAAAATAAAATTTTTAAAAAGTTCTGTGTGCTGGCTGGAGAACAGGCAAGTTGGTGATAAAGGACTTTGCAGTCGATGGGGCTTTTGCAAGTTGGAAGGAAAGTTGTGGAAATAAACCAGCTTAATTTCAATTAAAACAGGTGGTTGGGGGGTACTGCTGTGCAGAGCCTGGGCTCTCCAAATGTCCCATAATCAGAGAACTAAGTCTAATCAGAAAGTATGACTGGGTTAGCTTAACAAAGGGCTGGCCAGCGTGGTTTGAATAGTTCTTCTCAGCTTCCACTCTCAGGAGTTTTTGTTAAGTATGTTTTCAAAGAGAACGTGTGAACACAAAAATAAGATGCCAATGGCTCCCAAGTGTGCTCGTGTATCTCAAAGAAGTGTTAGGAGGTTTTATTCTTCTGCCTTTACACTTTCGTCTTGTCCTTAAAAGCCTTCATATGTGTTACAGCTCTCCAAGGGTGAGAAGTTGAAGCTGCTTCCTCTTATGCTGAGCTGTCTGACTTGATTGAGTATTGGAGAGGGGGGAGCTCTTTTGTTTCTTCAACATCAGCTTAAACTCTAAAAAGTTCAGCATCAAATGGAACTGTGGGCTCGGTCTGTATGCTGTGAAAATCAATGCGCAGACCTGGGCTGCAGATACAGTTTCTAACCGTCTATTAAAAAAAAAAAAAAATTGGGTAACACAATATCCTCCAACATGGAGAGTGTCTGTTTAGGGAAAGTGGCACTTTCCATTCTTCTGAAATGTCGAAAGTCTCTGTGTGTTTGTAGAGGCTGGCTGTTGCCAGCTGTCTTTGCTTTTGATAGTGTATCATGGTTTGGTTCCTGTTTACCTAATTATGGGAAAATAAGGTTATTGTGAAGCCCGTGCAGCTGTTTACATAACTCAGGTCCTGATTCTGGAGTGCCACTTCCGGTTCAAGTCTAAAAGAAAGAAATGAGATACTCAGTGGCCACACAGCACCACCACTGCAATGTCTGTCCATGACCAGTTAAGTGCTGGTTAAATGACAAATGTCATTTCCCTCTTCCTGGCTCACTTCAAACATGAACTATTTATTTTTCTGTCAGTTCAACATATGTCTTTGTCTCTTGCCTGGATTGCCCTTTCTCTCTCTCTCTCTCTCTCTCTCTCTCTCTCTCTCTCTCTCTCTCTCTCTGTGTGTGTGTGTGTGTGTGTGTGTGTGTGTGTGTGTCTGTGTGTGTCTGTGTGTCTGTGTGTGTGTCTGTCTGTCTCTCTCTCTGTGTGTGTGTCTCTCTCTCTCTCTCTCTCTCTCTCTTTCTCTGTCTTTCTCTTCTCTAACAAATCAGAATCCGTCCATTTTCAAATGCTAACTACGTTTCCTCCCCCTCGTGTCTATTGCTTTCTCTGCATTTCCACTTCGCCAACACTCATCCATTCCTAACAACTGTGGGATATCAGAATTAGACATTAATGTCTGAGGTTACAGTGCTGGGATTATGTTTTCTTTGGGAGAGTCCTGGACTCACTTGTTTTGATATCTCTGGAAATTAGTGGCACAGGGACTGATAGCTGTCACTCAGTCTGTGTGTTTTTACAAATGGCTGGATAGGTAGGGCCTGAACCTTTTCTCTGGAACAATGATGTTTAATCTATCCTGTTCCAGAACCAAACCATGGCCATCAAACTACAGCCTTAAGGGATCCATATACAACAGGCAAGAATAATAAACTCAGGGAAAACCAAGCTGTGCTGAGATACATTTTAACTCTGACTTTCATTGATAGAAACGTGATGCTCGATGTAGAATATATGGAAAATGAGGGTCTGCCACACTCTTAGGTTACATTTCTTTCTTTCCTACATTCTGCATCATGAAGCAAACAAGATAACTATACTGCAAAAGTATCCTGCAGGACCAAGCATTGGGTACTTTCCTCTCTGTCTCAAACAGCAAGCATTACTATGGTCCACTCTTCCTGCTTCCCTCATCCAATCTACCCTATGCACTGAAAGACTGTAATCAGTGTTCAGCTGTGGGAGAGTCAGCCCGATGTTGTCCTTGGTTGTATTTATAAACCACATTCTTCCAGGTCATCTGTAGTTTTCAAGATAACATGTTTCACTGGTGTCTCCTTAGGAAGGAGATGGTGATATTGTACAGGAAAAGACCATTACTACCAAAATGGCAGCTCTGCAAAGAAAGGTAGTATGGTGGTAAACACGGTAAGTTCTGTTTTGAGATAAGAACGGGTCAGTCTGCACATTTACAAGCTTAATAGGCATCTCACATCGGCGTGACTACACCAGCCCCGACTTTAAATTCCCTGCCAAGGCAATAGAGATAAGGATGGCCATTAAAGCACATTTAGCCAGATGCATCTCTCCATTGAGATGAGGCCACACTGTCTCAAAGCTGCACTAAGCTGACTATGTAGAGAAACAACTGTTCTGTATATGTGGAGTCTCCTCGTGGGGAGACAATCCCTGCATTCAATCATTCACTCGCTTAACAAATGGTCTATCCATGGGACTCGCTGTACAAGGTGATGCAGTTTCTTGAGGCTCATTCCCAAGCCTCAGATGCAGATGTATGTTAATATAAATTAATATAAAGACATACTGGGAATATTCAGAACAGACCCTAGTATAAGAACAGCCTGACAATTCATGCCTCACTGGGGCCACATCAGTGAGGGCTAGAATAAAGACTGGTGCCAAGTCCTAAACCCTTTCCCTGTGGTTGTTCAAGGGAGCAAAGACACAGCAGCAACATCAAAACAACTTCACTGTGTAAATGGTGTCGGTGCTAGGAACTACTCAAGAGACAGGGAATGGCAGTTTTTCTGCTTTGAAAAGATTGCAATATCGGTAAACTGTCAGAACAATGTAGGAGTATTTACAAAACAATCACCATAAAGACAAACTCGTCATGTAATACAGGGCTGGGGAAAGTGTTTTCTTGGAAGTCGTCCGCATTAGCTCAAAGCATCCTCAAGCTCCATTCTGACTCTTGCCTTACAAACACGACTGCTCCACATCTCAGCTCTTTCATCTTCGAAATGTTCCCAGAGTTTAAAAGAAAAGAAACAAAGTTCTTAGCCGCACAGCATTGCTGCGTAGGTAAGCTGAAAAGGTTTCCTGTAGTATTCTCACCCCCAAAAGGATGGTGGAGGCTGGAGAAACTCCTAAGTGAGGGACAAAGGCTCAAAGTCAGTCTTGCTCAAAAGGCAAAGACTAAAACATGTACCTTAATTACCTTAAAACACTGAAGAGTTCATCAACCCCCTTCCCTGCCATGAAGCTTTGCCCAGTTGTCTGCAGGTAGAATGCAAGAAGTGTGTTCCCCACCAGGCAGAGTAATTCTCTAGCTGAGGACCTCTAGTCTCTGTATGTGTGCTTCCACAGCGGGCTGCTCTCTGGGGCTCCTCACTCCAGATGGTGTGGGGATTAACCAATCAATTCGAAACACCTTGTAAAAACACGCTAATGCTTTCCTGTATCAGCTCCTCTTCAATCTACATTTTTCCTGTGATGAGTTTTAAGCTGCATGTCCAACAGTGGCATGCCTGACCCAGGACTCCCAAATTTTGTCCAGCTTGCTCATCTTACATCATTTTATGGCTTCAAAAGCAGCAGAAACCAGGCCTCCAAATTCTACTTAAGCAAGGAACTCCCTGGGGTAAGATTGCTGGGATGTTCTGCGCAGATCAATTTAGCATTCTTCGCTTCTGTTTAGCCTTATTCATAGATATGTTACCAAAATTTCAAAGCCACACAACATGATGTAAAATCACATTGAGAATTAAATGGTGTTGTTTCACTAATCTTCATGGCCAGAAGAGACTGAAGGGAGGGTGCTCCTTCTCTCTCTCTCTCTGTCTCTGTCTCTGTCTCTCTCTCTCTCTCTCTCTCTCTCTCTCTGTCTCTCTCTCTCTCTCACACACACACACACACACACACACTCACACGCGTACATGCACATACAATGTGTGTGCATGCACACAGACATATACACATGCACAGGCACACATACATACACATGCCTGCATACACATACACCCATGCACACACACATGCACAGGCACACACACATATACACATGCACAGGAACATATACATACACATGCGTGCATGCATGCTCATACACATGCACACACACATTCACACACATGCACATACATACAAGCATACACATGCACACTCATTCACACACACACACACACACACATGTGAGCACACACACACCTTTATTTTTTAGAAAAAAAAAAGTCATATACTATCTTGTTTGTTTTCATGCCCTAATAGTATATCTCTGGCTCCAGAAAAGGCTGAGTTCATGAGACCTGCTACATCCAGGAATTACTAGCTCTGAGAAATCAAGCACCCACTGCAAGGATACCCATTCGTATACCCTACAGAGTGAGCACCTCCCACTAAAGATTCCCTTCACACCTTACAGCAGAAGTCCACCTGCAAAACAAAGATGGGACTTGACCCAAGGAGTTGGTGAACAAGCAAGGGAAGCAGAAGTCAAGATAGAAAGTACTGGACAAATCCTTGGCTTCTGCCCACTGCGCCCAATCCCAGTTACCAGGTGACATGCTTTAGTTAGTTCTAGAGGTGTATGTTGGATTTGCATTTCTGTTCATTCTAGCTTCTAGCAGGAGTAAGATAAACCAGTCATGTTCAATGTTG
>JANHMN010001653.1:0-10434 GCA_030674055.1 Rhabdomys pumilio
CTACAGCAATAAAGGAGATCAATGAGACAGAAATTAGAATGGAAAAAAAATCAAACTATTGCATTATCCACATTATATAATGATTCACAAAAGCAACCCCCAAAATTTTATGTTGTAATTCATGTAGCTTATCATCATCTCAGAGAAGTGGATGGATGCAAGATAAACCAAAAAAAATTATTATTTCTTTTTTTTTTTTTTTTTTTTTTTTTTAAAGAGAAGCAAGCAAAGTATCTTTATTGAAAGTCCTTTTAATTTTCAAAGCATTTCAGGAATTTATATTAATTCTGCAAAATAATGGGTCTCATGATGATATTTTGATACACATAGGTGTGTATGATGTATACATATATACTTATGTATGTGTGTATACATGTGTGTATACACTCACAGATAAAACACATTGGTGATATTCACCCTCTTGTAGATTAATAAGAGTGTACCTCAGAAGAGCAGACAAAATGTTAAATGCATCACTCATCAGACTAGATACCCAGTACCATTCTGTAAAGTGCTCGTTGTAAAAGCAAGAGACTTGACTTTGGATCCCCAGCACCACATAAAAAGGAAGATTCTTTGACATGTACCTGTAATCTCAGCAATAGGGAGGCTAAGATAAAGAGATCACTGGAGCTCAATGGCCAGTCAGCCTAACCAAATCCCTGAGCTCCAGGTGTGAAAAACTTTGTTAATAAATATACATACATACACACACATACATACATACATACAGGGGGATGGAACAATGGCTCAGCAGCTAAGAGCACTGACTGCTCTTCTAGAAAACCTGAGTTTGACTCCCAGCACCCACATGGTGGTTCATAACCATCTGTAACTCCAGGTCCAGGGAACTGAACACCACATACTTGTGGCATATACACATGCAGGCAAAACAACAATACAATAAATAAAATATTTTTAAATTTGTTTTAAAGAGTGGAGAATAAAAATATCCAGTGTCTACATTTGAACTCCATAAACACTTATATACACATGTACAGCACCCACATGGATACAACCATACCCCAAACACACCATCAGTGTGCTGTTCATACATACTGTTAAATCAGCAGGCAATTTTAGTATCTAGATGACCAAGTTACCAATTCCAGCATGATATCACTAAGGATGTGTTAAATAGTTTTTTTTTTTTTTTTTTTTTTTTTTTAAATTTTAAAAACACTTTATTTATCAATATTTGTATAAACACATACATGCATACATATATACATACACATATAAATGATAATCAAACAATAAAATGCAATCAAAAAGTATGGGGGGGTTGAGAAGAGTGGGAGGAAGGAGAGAAAGGGGAAAGTTAGTGTTCATATACGAAATTCTCAAAAAGGAATCCAGTTTTTCAAAATGTTCAACAGACCAACCAACACTTCACAATATGAAAGCAAATATGACCTACAACCATGTAGAAGGACACCTCAACTCACTACAAACTTTGAAGTTCAAAATAAGATCAATAAAAAATTATTTCACCCAGCATACTAACACAAACCACAATAACGTTTTATAATTCAAAGTATTTCTGAGAACAAGAAAATAGATTGTCAGGAACTAAATCAGCAGAACCAGGGGTACACTGTGTGTTAAATTTTTTTTGTTTGTTTGTTTGTTTTTTATCAAATCATAATTTTTACTTTTTAACACAGGGGTTATAAACACAAAAATGCAGAATGTGGGGAAGGGGATGACACAGGAACATAGATGTTCAGGGGGAGTACAGATATCTTTCAGAACAGAGTATCATCTGGGTGAAGGTTTAGGGGTCAGATCACTATGACTCTTCCTATGATTCCCTTGTCATAATCTAATTTAGTACTATCTGCCAAATGCTGCCTATTTACAAGGTTTATGACTACTCAGGCAGTAGTTTTCAACAAAAGCTGTCTGTTTAACCCAAGTCTTTGTGTTAGCGGGCATATATGTCCGGCCTATTGCTGATTTTACGCTTATGACTGATTTTAGGTTTTCAGTGTATAAGCAGGGCTGTCCCTGACATCTCCTCCCTTCTCCAAGTATAGAAGGGCTGTGGCGATTCTAATCTTGCCAAGGTGGGGATAGAGGCCTGACCTCCAGTAATTAAAGGGGACATTGTAATGGCTCCAGTCCTCCTGTCGTTGTCCAGTGAGGCATAAGGGCCATACCCATCCCGATGTCTTTTTCCTGGAGAGGGGATACTTTTGACATCAACCCCTATGCAGTCAGGCTTGTCCCTCAGGGAACCCAGAAACATATTTTTAACTTTTATTTATATTCCCTTGCAGTGCTTAGCCTCGCAGCCTCAGCAAGAATTCAGATCGCCAGACAGAGGGGGTTCTGGGTGGCCCCTCTCTGCTTGGTCTAGGGGTGGAAGCCTCCTCTTTTAGGATGGGTGGAGATGGAACTTAGGAACACCCTGGATAGAGAAACAACCTCATCTAGACTCTCGTGGTCCTCCAAAACTAACACATGATAATGTAACTGAATAGATTTTGCTATCAGATTATCTGTCTGTTGTTTCACAAAGTTAGTCAGCCTATTGAAGGCTCAGGGACCAAAGGAAATAAGCAAAAATAACCCAATTAATAATCCCAAGATGGAAGGAAGTACGGTTAACAATCATAGAGAGGTTGAAGACCAATTCTTATACAAGCTCTCCTTTTTTTCTTTCTTTCTCTGTCTTTTCTCAAGACCATCTCTGGCCTTTTTCATGTTCTCTTTAATTATCCCTGTTTTGTCTATATAAAAGCAGCATTCTTCTTTAAGGGCTGTACACAGACTAGAGCTTGGGGCCCGAGCACTGAGCGGGATCACCAGTGGCAGCTCTGCACCCAACCTCACAAAACCTATATGAAATGGGACTACTAGGAGCTCTAACCTGGGCAGCATCTAAGGTAAGGACTCAGCAGCGTTTGCCCCAAGCAGGGAGTAACCGGGGCACACAGAGACCCAGGAATTCACTCCTGGCCCGGAGCGTTCAGCAGATCCTCAGAGGTAGATCTACACCCAATCTCATAGAACCCATAGGAAGCCAGCTCTCAGGAGCTTTAACCCGGGCAGTGTCTTAGGTAAGGAGGCAGCAACACTCACACCAAGTGGAGGGTGACTGGGGCCCACCAGGACCCAGGGATTCACTCCTGGGCAGGAGTGCCGGTTCCTTCCTGTTTGGGCCCGAGCGCGCAGAACGGATCCTCTGTACCCAACCTTGAAAATCCCAGAGGTGGTAGAGCAAACAGGAGATCTAACCTGGGCAGTGTCTCAGGTCGGGAGACAGCAGTGCTCTACCCAAACAGGGAGTAAACAGGACCCACAGGGACCCAGGAATTCACTTCTGGCCCAGAGCACTGGTTCCTTCCTGTTTCTGCTTGTTCACTGAGCAGATCTTGGACCTCAGCTCTAACCCCAGTAGTAACACCAATCCCAAACAGTTCTGACACAACCAAGATAATAGGAAAGACAAGGCTCCAGTCAGAGACAGCTCAGGTAACACCAAGGAGATCCAGATGGCTAAAGTTAGGCGCAAGAACACAAGCATCAACAACCCAGGGTACTTGGGTTCAGTAGAACCTAGTTCTCCCACCTTAGAAAGTCCTGAATTACCTGTATCACCAGGAAAGCAAGAGTCAGATCTAAAATCACTTCTAATGACGATGATAGAAAACTTTAAGAAGGACATAAATAACACCCTCAAAGAAATGGAGGAGAAAACAGATAAACAGGTGAAAGCCCTTAAAGAGGAAACACAAAAATCCCTTAAAGAGTTACAAGAGAACACAACCAAACAGGTGAAGGAATTTAACAAAACCATCCAGGATATAAAAATGGAAGTAGAGACAATTAAGAAATTACAAAGGGAGACTACCAGGGATATAGAAAACCTGGGAAAGAAATCAGGAGTCATAGATGCAAGCATCACCAACAGAATACAAGAGATAGAAGAGAGAATCTCAGGTGCAGAAGATAACATAGAAAATATTAACACAACTGTCAAGGAAAACACAAAATGCAAAAAGTTCTTAACACAAAACATCCAGGAAATTCAGGACACAATGAGAAGACCAAACCTAAGGATAATAGGTATAGAAGAAAGTGAGGATTCCCATCTTAAAGGGCCAATAAATATTTTCAACAAAATTATAGAAGAAAACTTCCCTAATCTAAAGAATGAGATGCCCATAATCATACAAGAAGCCTACAGAACGCCAAATAGACTAGACCAGAAGAGAAATACCTCCCGCCACATAATAATCAAAACACAAAATGCACATAACAAAGAAAGAATTTTAAAAGCTGTAAGAGAAAAAGGCCAAGTCACATATAAAGGCAGACCTATAAGAATTACACCAGACTTTTCACCAGAGACTCTAAAAGCTAGAAGATCATGGACAGATGTCATACAGACCCTAAGAGAACATAAATGCCAGCCCAGGATACTATACCCAGCAAAACTCTCAATTATCATAGATGGAGAAACCAAGATATTTCATGATAAAACCAAATTTACAAAATATCTTTCTACAAACCCAGCACTACAAAGAATAATAGCAGGAAAGCACTAATACAAGGAGGGCAATTATGCCCCAGAAAGAGCAAGAAAGTAAGCCTCTTCCAATAAACCAAAAAGAAAATAACCACACAAACAACGCCTCCACTGTTAATAAAATAACAGGAAGCAACAATGTCCTCTCCTTAATATCTCTTAACATCAATGGTCTTAATTCCCCAATAAAAAGACATAGGCTAACGGACTGGATACGCAAACAGGACCCAACATTTTGCTGCATACAGGAAACCCACCTCAGTAACAAAGACAGACACTACCTTAGGGTAAAAGGCTGGAAAACAATATTTCAAGCAAATGGTCCTAAGAAACAAGCTGGAGTAGCCATTCTAATATCGAATAAAATCAACTTTCAACTTAAAGACATCAAAAAGGATAAGGAAGGACATTTCATACTTGTTAAAGGAAAAGTCAACCAACATGAACTCTCAATACTGAACATTTATGCGCCAAATACAAGAGCACCCACTTTCATAAAAGAAACCTTACTAAAGCTCAAAGTACACATTGCACCTCACACAATAATTGTGGGAGACTTCAATACCCCACTCACAGCAATGGATAGATCAACGAATCAGAAACTAAACAGAGATACAGTTAAACTAACAGAAGTTATGAACCAAATGGACTTAACAGACATTTATAGAACATTTCACCCTAAAACAAAAGAATATACCTTTTTTTCAGCACCTCATGGTACCTTCTCCAAAATAGACCATATAATTGGTCACAAAACGGGCCTCAACAGATATAAAAAAATCGAAATAATTCCCTGCATCCTATCAGATCACCATGGTCTAAGGCTGGTTTTCAATAATGACAAAGACAAGAAAAAGCCCACACTCACATGGAAATTGAATAATACTCTACTCAATGATAATGTGGTCAGGGAAGAAATAAGGAAAGAAATTAAAGACTTTATAGAATTTAATGAAAATGAAGACACATCATATCAAAACCTATGGGACACAATGAAAGCAGTGCTAAGAGGAAAACTCATAGCTCTAAGTGCTTACAAAAAGAAACTGGAGAGAGCATACACTAGTAGTTTGACAACCCACCTGAAAGCTCTAGAACAAAAAGAAGCAAATGCACCCAAGAGGAGTAGACGAGAGGAAATAATTAAACTCAGGGCTGAAATCAACCAAATAGAAACAAAAAGAACTATACAAAGAATCAATAAAACCAGAAGCTGGTTCTTTGAGAAAATCAACAAGATAGATAAACCCTTAGCCAGACTAATCAGAGGGCAGAGAGACAGTATTCAAATTAATAAAATCAGAACTGAAAAGGGGGACATAACAACAGAACCTGAGGAAATCCAAAAAATCATCAGATCCTACTACAAAGGCCTATACTCAACAAAATTGGATAATCTAGATGAAATGGACAATTTTCTAGACAAGTACCAGTTACCAATGTTAAATCAGGAGCAGATAAACCATCTAAACAGTCCCATAACCTTGAAAGAAATAGAAGCAGTCATTAAAAGTCTCCCCATCAAAAAAAGTCCGGGACCAGATGGCTTCAGTGCAGAATTCTATCAGACCTTCAAGGAAGACCTAATACCAATTCTTTTAAAACTATTTCACAAAGTAGAAACACAAGGAACACTACCCAATTCATTCTATGAAGCCACAATCACTCTCATACCTAAACCACACAAAGACTCAACAAAGAAAGAGAACTTCAGACCAATCTCCCTAATGAATATCGACGCAAAAATACTCAATAAAATTCTTGCAAACAGAATCCAAGAACACATCAAAACAATTATCCATCATGATCAAGTAGGCTTTATTCCAGGAATGCAGGGTTGGTTCAATATACGGAAGTCCATCAATGTAATCCACTATATTAATAAACTCAAAGAAAAAAACCACATGATCATCTCACTAGATGCTGAGAAAGCATTTGACAAAATTCAACACCCCTTCATGATAAAAGTTTTGGAAAGATCAGGAATTCAAGGTCCATATCTAAACATTGTGAAAGCAATATACAGAAAACCAGTAGCCAACATCAAATTAAATGGAGAGAAACTTGAAGCAATTCCACTAAATTCAGGGACTAGACAAGGCTGCCCACTCTCCCCCTACCTATTCAATATAGTACTGGAAGTCCTAGCCAGAGCAATTAGGCAACAAAAGGAGGTCAAAGGGATACAAATTGGAAAGGAAGAAGTCAAAATTTCACTATTTGCAGATGATATGATAGTATACTTAAGTGACCCTAAAACTTCCACCAGAGAACTCCTAAACCTAATAAACAACTTTAGTAAAGTGGCTGGGTATAAAATTAATTCAAACAAATCAGTAGCCTTCCTCTACTCAAAAGATAAACTGGCTGAGAAAGAAATTATGGAATCGACGCCCTTTACTATAGTCACAAATAATATAAAATACCTTGGTGTGAATCTAACCAAGCAAGTAAAAGACCTGTATGACAAAAACTTCAAGCCCCTGAAGAAAGAAATCGAAACAGATCTCAGAAGATGGAAAGATCTCCCATGCTCCTGGATTGGCAGGATTAATATAGTAAAAATGGCCATATTGCCGAAAGCAATCTACAGATTTAATGCAATTCCCATCAAAATTCCTACTCAATTCTTCATAGAGATAGAAAGAGCAATTCTAAAATTTATTTGGAATAACAAAAAACCCAGGATAGCGAAAACTACTCTCAGTGATAAAAGAACTTCTGGGGGAATTACCATCCCTGATTTCAAGCTATACTATAGAGCAATAGTGATAAAAACTGCATGGTATTGGAACAGAGACAGACAAGAAGATCAATGGAATAGAATTGAAGACCCAGAAATGAACCCACACACCTATGGTTACTTGATCTTTGACAAAGGAGCTAAAACCATCCAGTGGAAAAAAGACAGCATTTTCAACAAATGGTGCTGGTCCAACTGGAGGTCAGCATGTAGAAGAATGCAAATTGATCCATACTTATCTCCTTGTACAAAGCTCAACTCCAAGTGGATCAAGGATCTCCACATAAAACCAGCTACATTGAAACTAATAGAAGAGAAAATAGGGAAAAACCTTGAACACATGGGCATAGGGGACAAGTTTCTGAACAGAACACCAATGGCTTGTGCTCTTAGATCAAAAATTGACAAATGGGACCTCATAAAACTGCAAAGCTTCTGTAAAGCAAAGGACACCGTCAATAGGACAAAACGGCAACCAACGGATTGGGAAAAGATCTTTACCAATTCTACAACTGATAGAGGGTTAATATCCAAAGTATACAAAGAACTGAAGAAATTAGACTCTAGACTATCAAATAACCCTATTAAAAAATGGGGTACAGAGCTGAACAAAGAATTCTCACCTGAAGAATCTCGAATGGTTGAGAAGCATCTAAAGAAGTGTTCAACATCCCTAGTCATCAGGGAAATGCAAATGAAAACAACACTGAGATTTCACCTCACACCAGTCAGAATGGCTAAGATTGAAAACACAGGTGACAGCAGATGCTGGCGAGGATGTGGCGAAAGAGGAACACTCCTCCATTGTTGGTGGGATTGTAAGCTGGTACAACCACTATGGAAAGCAGTCTGGCGGTACCTCAGAAAATTGAACATAGTATTACCTGAGGATCCAGCTATACCACTCCTGGGCATATACCCAAAAGATATCTCAACATACAACAGGGACACATGCTCCACTATGTTCATAGCAGCCTTATTTATAATAGCCAGAAGTTGGAAAGAACCCAGATGTCCTTCAACAGAGGAATGGATACAGAAAATGTGGTATATTTACACAATGGAGTACTACTCAGCTATTAAAAACAATGATTTCATGAAATTCTTAGGCAAATGGATGGAGCTTGAGAATATCATCCTGAGTGAGATAACCCAGTCACAAAAGAACATACATGGCATGCACTCACTGATAAGTGGATATTAGCCCAAAAGCTCGCAATACCTAAGACACAATGCGTAGACACATATGGGTGCTTTGGTTTTATTCTTATTCATTTTTAACCAGGCATGAAGTGTATTTTGACTGACTTACATAATAGAATTTTGAGATCTGGTATTGGAAAGTTTTAGGAAAGCATCAAATATGGAAACCTTTTAACAGCTCTAAAGTTTTTTTAAAGACCTTGTATTTAAAAGGTCTTTAAAAGGAGTAGTAAAATACTCAACCAGAGCTCCCAGGGACTAAAACTCCAGCCTAAGAACATAAAGGGAGGAACCCATGGCTCCACTGGTATAGGTAACTGAGGGTATCCTCATTAGGCAACAATAGAAGTGGAGGGCCATGGTCCCCGAAAGTTTGAATCCTTAGTGTTGGGGAATGTGAGAGCAGGGAGGTGGGATTGGGAGAATGATGGGAGCACATCCTCATAAAAATTGGAAGAGGGGGTATGAGAAAGGGTTTGGGGGGAGAAAGGAAGAGGAGATAATAGTGAAAGGTAAATACGTAAAATATTCAATAAAAAAGAAATAACAGATAATTGGTCTGGCAAAAAAGAAAAAAACAAAAACAAAAAACAAAGGAAAGAAAGATAGTTTACTTATTTCAAATGATTTTCAAAAGTTCACAGGAGATGCTTATTGGTTAAGATCTTATTTTAAGCTCTTCACAAAAGAATTTATGTCTCTGTTTAATAATCTTAAGAGAGATGCAAATCTTAATTTCCTTCAACAATTAATTGACAAAAGAGGAGTAATTTTACAAAAAGTAGAAGAAGCTCTCACTAATTGATACATTATATAGATTGATTAACTGTTGGCTGTTTTATAATAATCCTTTGATAAAAGAGATTATTAATAATGAATTATATTTCTTTAAATAGTGTCTTTATGACTCTTTGAGGGTGGAAGGAGCATACCTTGTTTACTCTTAACTTTCTAAAACTGAAAACTCACAGCAAATCTGCCGATGATTGCCTCTGGCGTCGCTGAGACCAACAAAAACTATGTCACAACTATGTGGAAGGACCTTTTTTACCCTTAAATGGAATGGCCAGGACCCAGTTCCTATATGGGGCCAAGGATTGATATGACTGTTTAATACCACAGAAGGCACAACTAAATGGCCACCAAAAGGATTAATGAATTAAATAGATACCTCCCCAAAATCAGGCCCAATTATAAGTAAGATGAATAACAATTGTCATCCAGGGAAGAGAAGTTTCCCTGAGAATTCCTTTCTTTTTTCTCTTCCAGGTAAAAATTAATCACCTGTGATGTCTGCCATTAGGAGTTCTAATCCTGATGCTGGCCTCTGGACTTATACTACTCAGACCTCCAATGGGCCTTTGATAAGGACATCAAACAGCTGTAGATTGACATCACTAATCTGAAGAAATCCCTCATTTTGCTGTTTGATGCGATTCCCCAAAATTCCAAAGGACTTTATTGGATCTGATTTTCTCTTTTACAATAGAAAAGACTGTAAATATTTCTTTTGTATACAAATGATAAACAGAGTGAAAAAGAAATCAGGAAAACAGAACCCTTCACAATACAACAAATATATAAAAATATCTTAGGATAATTCTGACCGAGGAAGTGAAAGACCTGTATGACAAGAACTTCATAACTTTGAACAAAAAAACTAAAAAGATGTCAGAAAGTGGAAAGATCTCTCATACGTGTGAATAGGTAGGATTAACATAGTGAAAATAGCCATCTTGCCAAAAGAATTCTACAGATTCAGTGGAATCTCCATCAAAATTTCAACACAATTTTTTACAGAGCTTGAATGAATAATACTCATATTTATATGGAAAAAGAAAAGACCAAGGATAGCTAAAACAAATTTGTACAGTAATAGAACTTCTGGAGGTAACACCATCCCTGATTTCAAGGAATACTCCAGAGCTACAATAATAAAATAAACAAAAAA
>JANHMN010001654.1:0-10432 GCA_030674055.1 Rhabdomys pumilio
CTCTGAAGACAATCCACACAAGTGTGTGGAATGTGGCAAAGCCTTTGATAATGGTTATAGCCTTACTCGACACATGACAATTCATACTGAAGAGAAATCCTACAAAGGTCTTTAAAGGTTTATATTTCTTCAGCCCTTAAAAGACATCAAATAATTCATACTGAATAAAACTCTGTGACTGTGTGGAGTATGGTAAAAATCATTCCTAATCCTTCAAATCTTACCCAACTCAATCCATAGGTAGACTATTAAGCAAATTAGTCTGAATGTCAACACCAACATGTAACATCCATCAGTACAAATGTAGAGAATAACATCGGAGAACAGTAGAGATTTCTCTTTGCTATAACCTCCCAACCAGTGTGTTCTCATGTGCTTGAATATTGTATGGCTTGATGAGTTTCTTCTATACTTATAGATATAAAACAAAACTGTATTATTTCATAGTGTAGGGCTAAGATCTGGGCCATGGTATAGTGTCACTTCGCTATCCGATCAGCAGACAGGAATGACACAACACAGGATTCTTCTCAATGCAGTTTATTCAGGAACCTTTTACAATCTCTCTCAGGAAACCCCTGATTTTTTCCATGTTCCTCCTTATATTCCCATGCCTGGTCACTCAGAGCCTGCCACGTGGGCATATATCATTGGCATACATCAAATGGCCTGATTCTGCGTGGCAGTGAGTTTGTGCAGTAGTTCTGCGGACGTGGCTCTGTCCGGGGTGTGTGAGGAAGTCAGGTGCCATTCATAAGATTTGGCAGGTGCCATTTTAGCTGACTGCCACACCCACTCCTCACAATTCCCCCTAATTTATTAGTTTTGGCAGAGAGAGTGCCTGTCCTAGGTTGCCCCTTTCAAGCAACGCTCCTTACCCGTCATGGGGAGTCAAACACCTTTGGTTTTGTCCCTGTCTTAGGTTGGTAATGTGCTCAAGGAGTCTTACCCGTCATTGACTACATCTCTAGCATGCCAAGCCACACTTTAGGAGATTGTCTCATCTCCACTGCTGCAAACGCTTGTACAATCAAGGCTTGAGATGTTTTCTGTCAGGCTTTCATCTGACACATGCACCAAAAGGCAAGGCAACTGGTGAGTATAAGGCACATAGTGACCCCCCCAATCCCAGCCCACTCTTTGATGTAGGATATTGCTTTAAGAATCCAGCTGGTTAGTCTGGAGGCCAATGAAGCATCCACTCTGGTCGAATTGATAGACTGTGTCAGTTCTCTCATCAGTCCGTCAAATTCCCCAGACCAGTTTCCTGTGAGATATCGAGAAAGACTCCAGGAGAGGTTACAGGCATAGCTTGCATTATGAAACGGAATAGATGTAACACACAGTCCTGTGTATTTCCATTGGCAACCCAACTGGGCCAATTCCATCAATGAAATAGCAGCAGCTGTGGCAGCAGTAGCCGACACTGCAATGGCTGTAATTATAGCTGCAGTTATGCCAAAATCCCTTTAAGTTCTAAATAAAGTCATTGCAGAAGGGGCCTCTTCTGGCCAAAGAATATAGCAAGGCATCCGGACAACCATAGCAAAAGAAAATAAAGAGACATTCCAACACAAAGAATAAAAGCAACTATTGTTGTAAAATACTACTATTAAAACTACCATTAAACACTAACAGTAGCGTCGGCAGCCTCATCACAGTCTTCAGCCTGTGCCACTCTGGTAAGTCTTTCTGGAACCCAAATTGGTTGTTGTTGATCCTGAGGGAACACACAAACAGAACCTCTTGCCCATACCAATACTGGATCAGGTCCATTCCATTTTTCTGTTAATACATTCTTCCACAGCACCAAACCCTTTTCTACTGGCTCAGGTTGGATATGTCGCTCAGCCGCAGAGCAACCTTGCTTGTCTTCATTTAAAAAATTCAAGGTAAACAAAGCTATAGCCAATCTCTAGGTGCTTGACTGGAGGCTATTCCCCCTCTTTGTTTTATGAGACACTCTTTTAAGGTTCGATGAGCGCATTCAATGATGCCTTGTCCCTGAGGATTATAGGGTAGGCCATGATTAAGATGAACGCCCATGGCCTTGCAAAATTGGGTAAATGAATCAGAGACATATGCAGGCCCATTATCTGTCTTCAAAGTTTTGGCATTCCCCATGCTCCCCATGCTTCAAAACAATGGGCAATCACATGGCATGCCCTCTCACCTGTATGCAGGGAGGCAAACAGAATTCCTGAAGTGGTGTTTGTGGACACATGAATATGTTTTAATTTTCCAAATTCAGAAGAGTGAGTAATGTCCATTTGCCACAAATGTAAAGGGCATAAGCCTCGGGGATTAATTCCCATGCTGACTTGAGGGAGCAAGGGAGCACAAGCTTGACAAGATTTAATTATATCCCTGGCCTCTGCACAGGTAATTCCAAAGTGAGAGGATAGCGTCTTTGAATTACCATGAAACTGATGATGAAAATTCCAAGCTAAATCAACAGCATTCTGAATCAAGAATGCAAAATGGGCCTTGGAGGCCCAATCCGCCATATCATTTCCCTCAGCCAACGGTCCGGGTAAACAGGTATGGGCACGAATATGTTGCACAAAAAAAGGGTAAATCTCTTTTCCAAATGAGTATTTGCAACCGAACCAGCAAATCTCCTATGGTGGGCCGTAAATTTATTTTTCCCACAATTTCTAAACATTTAAGGATATTTACTACATACTGACTATCGGAAATCAAATTAAAAGCACAATGAAATGTTTCAAATACTTCCAGCACAATCTGCAACTCAATAACTTGTGGTGATGCAGGAGAAAATTGAAAATTTATAGGAGAGGACCCAGCAACCATAAAGGTGCCACATTCCATCTTAGAGCCATCTGTAAAGATGGTGGGGCATTCTGTAAGGGGCTCTTTGCAGGTGACACGAGAAAATACCACAGGATGACTGCTAATCTACTGCAGAAGGGGATCCTTTGGAAAATGATTGTCTATGATGCCATCAAAGGTGCATCTCATTATAGCCCAATCATCTACTGTGGCCACTAATACTTCAAGTTGTGCAGCTGTATAGGGCACAATCAAAGATTTTGGTTGAACTCCAAAATGTTGTATACTTTGGTGAATCCCCTGCATGGCCAGCTGAGCCACTGCCGTGGGATAATGAGCTAATGTTTGAGCGGGAGAAATCCTAGGATGCACCCAAAGTAAAGGAGCTCCCTGTCACAATACTCCTGTGGGTTGACTCTCAGTTGATAAAATACATAATATGATATCACGGGATTCATCTATTCTGCTCAAGGAGGCATCTTGAATACCTTGTTGAACCAGCAGTAAAGCTGCCCTAGCTTCCTCAGTGAGCTGTCTAGGAGAATTCAAATTTGGATCACCAGGTAGGACATCATACAATGGTTGTAGCTGCCTATTGGATAAGCAAAGGTACGGTCTTACCCATTGTATATCTCCCAATAATCTTTGAAAGTCATTCAATGTCAGCAGGACATCTGTGAGAATATGAATCTTTTGGGGAACTATCCGTTCGACTGATATCCTAGTTCCCAAGTACACAACAACACTACCTTTTTGTACCTTTTCTGGGGCTATGACTAATTGTTTTGTCTTCAGACTGGACATAATAAAATTGTAGGCATCATCAAGCATTTGTTCTGTAGAGGCAGCAATAAGAATATCATCCATGTAGTGATAACATTTTATCTTTGGGAACATCTCTCGAACTCCTTTTAATGCCACGGCAACATATATCTGGCACATGGTAGGACTATTGGCCATCCCCTGGGGCAATACAACCCATTCATACCGTTAATCTGGTTGTGCATGGTTCAAAGAAGGAACAGTAAATGCAAACCTCACTGTATCTTTAGGATGTAAGGGAATTGAAAAGAAACAATCTTTAATATCTAAAACTATAACAGGTCAATGTTTGGGCAAAGCCAAAGGTAATGGTAACCCCCTTTGTACCAGTCCCATAAGCATCATTTGTTTATTAATTTCTCTCAAATCATGTAAAAGTCTCCACTTTCCTGATTTCTTTTTTATCACAAAAATGGGGGTTATTCCAGGGTGAAGTAGATGGTTGTATATGACCCAATAGCAATTGCTCTATTACTAATTCCTGTATTGCTTGTAATTTCTCTGAAGGAAGTGACCAATGAGGAACCCATATGGCCTCCTCAGACCTCCACAATATGGGAAAAGCTTCCTCAGTGGCCCCCTAGGAAAAACCCAGTCCCGTCTAACTCTGTTTTTGTTGGGCAGGCACAGGAGAGGTATGTCCTTATAGCTTCCTTTCTAGCCCTTTTCCTGGAACATATCCCATGCCTGTCATTGTGTCTCGAGACCGAGGGCTGTACCTTTTATTCTTCTCATTTGTTAATACAAACCTCATTTTCTGCATAAGATCTCTCCCCCACAGAGAAACAGGAAGTTCCATTACATTAAGCCTGGAAAATCCCAGAATGTCCTTCATCATCTTTTCATTTTAAATGCCGGGAACTCATGTCAGACTCTTTTGCATACCCTAAACCCCTCAATAATTGTTCTGATTTTTGTCTAGGCCATCCTTTAGTCCACTCTTTGGTGCTGATTATGCTATGATCAGCACCAGTATCCAGTAATCCAGAAATACTTTTCCCTTCAATAATTAGTTTAAGCAGGGGTCGAGTGTCAAGATCTAAGGAACAAATTATGGCGGAAACTCCAATAGAGCCAAAACCCTTTGCTCCACGCTTAATATCTTTTGCTGGAAATTGATCATGGCAGCTAAACAAGAGTAACATTTGGGCCAGCCTATCTCCTGGGGAAATGGCGGACACTCCCCTAAGGGAGGACACCATGAGCTTGACCACTCCAGTATAGTCTGGATCAATCACTCCTGGATGGACAATTAAACCTTGCATCATTGTAGAGCTTCTCCCCAGAACCAGGCCCACTGTCCCAGCAGGCAATGGTCCTTGAAAATCTGTATCTATCAATTGAGGGCCCATTTGGGGGTTAGTATGAGTCTGGAGGTGGAACAGAGGTCAAGTCCAGCACTTCCTTTTGTTGCCCATCAGGGCAACTCCACTGCATTGGAGGTCTCAGACTTGGCCAGTCCTTGGCTACTGCCCCATATATTTGAGGGCCCTGAGGACCGAGTTTTTTGGCCTGGCTCCTCCATAACCAGCATTTAAAGGCTGCCCATTGATATCCTTCACTGACCTGCACTCACTTGCCCAATGATTTCCCTTTTTACATCTAGGACAAAGCCCAGGTGTCTTAGCCTGAGTGCTATTAGCAGTTTGTAATGGGGGTACTGCTGTTTTAGATGTCCAGGTTGGTCACATTTAAAACATTTACCATCTTTTGGGTCATTCCTTCCTTGAGTAAGTTGCATGATGGCAGCAGCCAACCCTGAATTAGACAGAGGGCCTCCTATCTCTCTGCAGATTTTCATCCAAACCTCTAGCCCCTTGTTTTTATAGGGGTTAATTGCCTGCCTACATTCCTTGGTGCACTGTTCAAAGATTAACTGTTTTAATAAGGTCATAGCCATGTCAGGGTCTCCAAAAATCCTTCCACCTGCCTCCACCATCCGAGCCACAAAGTCGGCAAAGGGCTCAGCTAATCCCTGGACGATCTTGGTTAAATTCCCTGACACCTCACCCCAATTTGGAAGAGTCTTCCATGCTCGGGTTCCTACATTATTAATTTGTTCATAGATCTGTAAGGGATAGGTCGTTTGCCAAGCAGCAAAACGGCCTTGACCTAGTAACATGCCTTGGTCCCATGCTGGCTGGCCTTGGGCGGCATTCACTGTGGCCTGTTCTGCTGCAAACTCAATAAAGTAGGCCTTCCAATCTAGATATTGGCCAGGAGAAAAACAAGCTCTTGCTAGATTCTGCCAATCACTAGGGGTCATGCAATATCTATGGAGGGACTCCAGTTGTCTAACCACAAATGCGGCATTAATGCTGTACGCCCTAACTCCTTCAGTCAGTCTCTGAATAACCTTCCAATCAAGGGGCTCGTGATGATGGTTGCCCTGTGCATCCTGGAATAACGGGATACATTGTGTTCTTAACTCCCTCCATGCTTCGGGGCAAAAACTCCGTCCCAAACCTCCCGTAGGAGCGTAAGGTGGCGGCCAGGGCGGCCCTGGCACAGATGGTTCTACTTCCAGTTTTGTTTCTAAATCTTGCGCCAGTTTCTCTAAGTCACCCTTAGAGACTTCCTCCTCTTCTGAACTTTCTCCATATTCAGATTTTAAAGACCGCTCCTCTTTCAGTTGCTCTAAGGCATCTGTGCCCTTCTCTAGCTCGGTGGGTGCATTTCTCTTCTCTATTTTCTATGCAGGGTCTTGCTAGCTTCCATACAGGCAATACTCCGGTAGCCAGTGCCCCCCCCCTTTCCTTAAGATCTTTTCCCAGCTTTTCCCAACTAAGCAAATTTAAGGGCCCTGAAACTGAAACCCAGGGTGCCACTTCATCCACCGTCTGCAAAACCTTCTCTACTGTAACCCTTTTAAGTCCTACTCCTTTTGCTTTTAACAAACTCCGAAAAGCCTGCTTCACAGATTGGGAGGATGACGAGTTTCCCATTATGCTTGGTGCAACTTGTCCCAAAACCGTGAACTAATATCGTCTCTGATCTGAGAACTTGTCCTTGTCCCACTTACCTGGGAACTTACCAGCTAGCTGCCCTGACTGCGATGAGTTCTGAATTCCTCGTGCGGACCACGACCAGCAGATAGGAACGACACAACTCGGAATTCTTCTCAACGCAGTTTATTCAGGAACCTTTTACAATCTCTCTCAGGAAGCCCCCGATTTTTTCCGAGTTCCTCCTTGTATTCCCATGCCTGGTCACTCAGAGCCTGCCACGTGGGCATATATCATTGGCACATGTCAAATGGCCTGATTCTGCGTGGCAGCGAGTCTGCGCAGTAGTTCTGCGGATGTGGCTCTGTCCAGGGTGTGTGAGGAAGTCAGGTGCCATTCATAAGATTTGGCAGGTGCCATTTTAGCTGGCTGCCACACCCACTCCTTACAGTATAGTACTGTTGGTTTTTTTTCAGTGGGGTCACCCAAGCTCCTCCAATAC
The DNA here is from genome assembly GCA_030674055.1 of Rhabdomys pumilio. Taxonomy (NCBI): domain Eukaryota; kingdom Metazoa; phylum Chordata; class Mammalia; order Rodentia; family Muridae; genus Rhabdomys; species Rhabdomys pumilio. The sequence goes on from JANHMN010001654.1 coordinate 7,063, forward strand.
TGTTTCTAATGGGCATGTAGAAAGCTTGATAAACTCACGTCTCACCTTTTGTAAAATGGTCTGCATTGGTTCTCACCTAGGCTAAATGGGCATTAATGTTTCTCTCTCCTGGAAAATCTAACAGAACACACTGAAGTCATGCTTAGTTCCAGAATAAAGAAACTGTATTTCCTTTTATTTAAGAAATGTATTTCATATGACTCCAACTTTCATGTCATCAAAACTTGGCAGGAATTAAAATATGGACCCAAGCCTTATGCACTCACTCAATAAAAGCGGTGTGTTTCATGAGTGGATATGTGATGTCAGGTATGAAATACATAGGTGCAGGTCTTACTGTATCATTGATAGGGATCTGAAAAAGTCATGTCAAACTTGAGTTTACTAATTTGGGTAAACATTTATATTATGGGCAACTGAAACCTAAAATTGTAATTTTTGTCATGCTAAGTACAAGTGAAATTCATTTATGGAGACAAGATAGGATGGAGAAACCAATTTATATCTCTCATTCTATAGTCTTCTGTATATGCTCTTGTAGTCCATCCTAAAACACATACCTTAATGCAAATTTAAAATAAACTTAGTGTATTTAATATAATAAAAATTTAAAATCAACTGTAATTATATTTTCAAAAATCTTGGTCTGTGAAATAGAGTACTGGAGTTAAAGGTGTTAAATTTACAATATCCTTAGATGGCAGAACATCCCCAGGCTCAGTGGCACCACTCCTCTTGGTTGGGAAGTAGACCCTATCAGAGTAATTTGTATGGTAGTCACATACCATAACTTACGAATCACCATGTTGTTGGTGGTAATTGGACTCAGGACCTCGGGAAGAGCAATCAGTTCTCTTAACCACTGAGCCATCTCTCCAGCCTGCTCACCTATATTCTTAAAGGGCTTGGTAATAAACCATTTAATAACTTTCTCACGGGGGTTATTTAATGTCCCAATTCTCAAGTACAGATAGAATTCTTGTTTTATGAACAGTGGCTGTTCATTTATACCATCAGTGAAACCAACTTAGAAGCTTCCTGTCCACTGCTTGGGTTTCATAGTGGAAGCACAGTGTAGGTATGCCACCTTGGGTGTACCTGATAAACAGTCTTACCCAGCTGTGAACCCAGGGAGTAGAGGAAATGGCTGGGCAAATTGATGCACCTGTGGAGCAATAGTGGCAGCAATCTTATTGTAATGGCCAGTTATTTTCTGGTTGAATTTAATGTTTATTCAACAGACAGTAACTAATGACTGGTGATGTTAATCGGGCGATGAACTTGTGCCTGTATAGGTGATATGCCCTAAGGAGAAACTAATATTGTTATTCTGCTAAGTGAGTAGTAACTAAATGAACCCAAATTTTATTTTTACACCCACAGATTCAGGCATCTCTCCACACCTCTCTTAATATTTTCCTGCAGAAAATATTAATTATGTGGTAGATAGAAAATAATAAACAGAGTCACAGTTGTTCAAAGTGGATCGATTAATGGCTATCCATCATTATTTAAGGCAGGACAGGAGGATAAAAGTCAAATGAACTTGGTGTAATTAAAAAACTAAAAATCACATGCATTCTATTGTTGATCTCAGCAGAAAACAAATAGTTTACATATGAATGTCATGAACACATTAGGTAGAACATAGAGAACTCAAGGAACATCTGGAATAAATTGGGAAAAATGGAGGGGCTAAGCTTCAGGCTTTAAATCCTATCCTCATCAGTAACAATAAAAGCCTGGTATGTGGAAAGGTTCTTTTTCTAAAATAATATCTAAACTGTAGTCAGCAAGCCACTTTGAACGAAGATCAGGTTTACTGTGTATGTGTGCCAATGTATTTTTTTCTGGTTGGAGTCTCTGTAGATCTAGTTATCAATTTCCTTAATAACACACAGGCAGGTATCAATTACTACCCACGATGGGCTAGGCCCTCACCCCTTGATCACTAATTGAGAAAATGCCTTACACCCGGATCTCATGGAGGCATTTCCTCAAGGGAGGTTCCTTTCTGTGATAACTCCAGCTTGTGTCAAGTTGACACACAGAACCAGCCAGTACAACCTAGCTACTGTTCCTGGGAAATATTAATATCTCTTGCTTTATTTTGTTGTTCTATAGCTCTAGTTTCCTTTTTCCACCAGGTTTGCCATGGTAACTGAAAACCAGCTTCCCATAGTGTTGTTGCCAAATCTTGTCAGTCTTAGGGGATAATTCAGTTCTGAGTTACCCATGAATTAAGTACCTGCTTCATATATGGAGAGTGCATACCATGTGAAAGGACCACTTTCTTGAATCTCTTCAAGTCTAACATGTCTATGGGATTTCATTTAACTTTATATCCCTGGAAGAGCCATTGTTTGCTGGTAGGTCTAGTATAGTAACTGGATGGACTAAAGTTGGTTTTCTAACAACCTTGGGCCACCCTTCTTCAGTTACATCATGAGATGGTGCAGTAGGTTCTTGTCTAAATTCCTCTCTCTGTGTCTGAGTATTTTTCTTACTTTCATTTATAAAAGTTTTTCTAAAGCTTGTATCTTATCAATCCACTTTTCCTATTTGGAATAAATGACACTGTGACTCTTGTGGATGAAATATGAATTACCAGACTGAGAGTAATTACAATTACTATTAAATCAATCTCAGTTAAGTCACTTATATTTTCATTTTCTGCTCCTGTTTTCAAGCCATCTAAAGTAGTACTATACAGAGTCTTAGCTCCTTATTTTATGGTATTTCCCATTCTAAAATATCTCCTTGAGGCCTTTCTAGATAAGTCACCAAATATGATTGCCTCCCAGTTTGTCTGAAGCTGGCGTGATTTCTGTCTGTATGGTCATGCCATACCATGCTGTTTTTAAAAAAATCTCAAACGTTTGATTTTGTTAATAAAGACTCAAAACACAGCTGCTGCAGAGAAAGCTAGCTAGCTCAGAGTTAAAGAAACTACTCTTCTCAGCCAGAGTCCCAAAAAGAACTCTGTCTCAAAACCCCTTCACACTAAATGTCCCTCTGTTCTACTTACTGTACATCTCTCTCTGTCCTCCTGACTTCTTACTTCTATTGTTTTTTTCTATGTTCACCCCTGTCAACTTGTTGCTTTCAATAAACAGAAAGTTCCTGAGTTAAAGGTGTGTGCTATGATTGAGCAACATGACAACAGAGATACAGGTTTTTCCAGTGAATACCACAATCTCAGAGGTCACAGTGTGACCAAATACCCTACAGCAGAGTTGGCTTGATACATCCTTTTTATCTGGATGGACACATGCCTTTAATCCAGATCTTATTGTACTCCTTTAGTCTGGGCCTTATCTTTTGAGATAGAGATAGAGATAGAGATAGAGATAGAGATAGAGATAGAGAT
>JANHMN010001655.1:0-10418 GCA_030674055.1 Rhabdomys pumilio
TCTCTCTCTCTCTCTCTCTCTCTCTCTCTCTCTCTCTCTCTCTCTCTGTTCTGCTCTTCACTGTGTGTCTCAAAACCATTGGATGGTGTTGTTCACATATATGATGCATATTTCCTTGTCACATAAATGTTTCAGACACACGTAGCATCGTGTCTGTTAGGTCATTCTAAAGCTGGAATATTGAAAATAAAATGACCAATACAATTTTGATGTAATTCTTATAAGTATTGGCTTTATACTAACCTCATGTGAAGGTTAGATCTCATTTAAAATAAAGGAGTAGAAAAAATTCTGTTATTGGAGAATACAATTTTGAGATGCATTTAACACACTTGATAAGAATTTCCACTCTATTATTGTGGTTCGAATAAGACTCACACCAATAGGATCATATACTCAATGCTTCATTCCCAGGTGAGGACCTTCCTGAGAAGGATTAGGAGGTATGGCCTTTTTGGAGTAGTTGTGGCTTGGTTGGAAAACTGAATCTCTGTGGGTAGGCATTAGCATTACAAAAGCTCAAGAAAGAGCCAGTGGTTCTCATACTTGCTTCCAATGGATGAGAATATAGATTTTCAAGACAACTTTACTCCTGTCCTTAAATTTTATTTTATCAGCCCCCACTGGGATAAAACCTTTATAATAGCAGGAATGTATCTAATCTTATTATTGTATATGTTTTCCTGATATTACCTCATCTCCTGAAATTCCTTTGTGTACACCTTAATATCAATATTCCTAACTTATAGTTCCCTTAGAAATGTGTTTCCTTTCCCTTTATTTCTCCTTACATATTGAGCTATACATTTTATAAACCATAACAATGCAAGTAGAATATAAAGAAGTGAGTTAAAACAAAATTTCTCTCTTTTTCTGGATAATGAAATAAGTGATCTTTAGATGCTTGCCAGAGAATGAGAAAAGATATGAGCATTGCATCTTGAAAAAAGATCATCTCTATAAACCAACATGGGAGTTCCTGTTCTACTCCATTTATTAGTAAGTTGGGTGTTGAGGAAGGCATAGATAGGAAGACATTATAGGAAGGTATTAATCTTTGTGAGTTTAGAAGACCCACTCAACAGAGAAATAATTTAGGTTTTATCCTTTGACTCCTACCTCATTATTGCCCTTCTCTTTATTTTCATTTTTCACCAAGGTGAAAGAAATTTGCAGAGCTCTAAAATTCCCACGATTAAAAGAGAAGTGGATTAAAATAAAAATGTCATGATATATTGTATGAATATTGATTATATCAAGTTACTTTAAGATCAATAAGACTATGCTATAACAGTATCATAGAATGCTATTTTATTACACAAGTTAATTTTCTTTTTTTTTTTTACTATTCTTTAATCATTTTTTAGAGTGCAGTCTTCATCCTCCTCCCAGTCTGTCCCCTTGACCTGTCCCCATCCCAGAACTTCCCCCATTGTCTCCAAGAGGACATGCTCACCCCCCTCTACCACCACCATCTCACCACACCTCCTCACTCTGTGGTGTTAAAATGTGGAGTTTAGTAAATGGTCTATCATTTTATAGTTCTAGAATTTTGATTTCTCGTCTATGACTTAATGAGAATGATGATAACATTAAATACATTAAAGGATTAGGTATATGATCAAATAGCAAAACAGGTAGAAAGAACCCTGGGGTAGAGAGGACAGGAGGATATGGTAGAGATGATGTTAGAGAACTTAAAAATAAGAATAAATGAAAAGTCATATGGAAAGCATATAACAAAGTACAGAGAACTGTGGCATAAATTGGGATAAGAATATTGGTTTTCACGAAAGAAAACAATTGTTATTGACATTGTTCACGTGTACTCACAATTCTTAAATTCCGAGTAATGGTTTTGAGAGCTAGTTTTATTCCGTTCAATTACTCTCCTTGTCTTCAGAGGTGGGACTTAATTGGTAGGCAGAGATTAAGTAGCTTTAATTGTGAAAGTCAAATTGGTATGTTGGAAAAGTAAGCTAAATACTGCCTCCAATTTTTTCTTTCTCTCTTTTTTAAACACATTAGATAATTACTTGCATTTCTTCTATTAAGTCTATCTTGCAAGCTTGTTGATTGATAGCTCAATGCAAATTATTAATGGAAACACTTTCATTTGTTTTCATAAGCAAATACTCCTTAAACACAGGGGAGGTGTTGAGAGACATTAAATATAGAAGGTTTCCTTTATCTTTTCCCCACTCAGTTGTCTCAGGGGAGTTGGTTTGGATTATTCAAATTTCTCTTGTAATACCTCCTGCCCTCTTCATTTCTATGTAAAATCAACACAGTGGTGTGCTTTTCAATGTTTCTAACAATAATAAAATACTGTTTGTGAAATACCTAAGCAAACATACAAGTTATTATTAATATTGTGTCATTTACAGTAAGAAATAAAGGCCTATTAAAAAGTTGCTAAAAGCGTTTCAAGTGAGTTCAAGGAATTTTCACTGTAATAAAAGATATCATGACACGTGTGCATTAGCTTAGAGAGTGTTGCCTGAGACAAAGAGATGGCTCAGGTATTAAAATATATGTCATGTGAGCATGGGGACTCCAGTTTAGAATGACTAGAAACCCAAATACTATATTTGAATGGTAGCCTGGTTATAATTATGGCAGGAGAAGATAAAAAGAGAAGAGCCACAGAGCAAGCTGGCTGTCAAGACTAACCATAGTCATATGCTCTGAGCTTTTAGTGAGAGTATGTCAGTTAAGAAGCAGAAGTATTATTAAAGAAGCTTCTTAGCCTCAGACACATTTACAAAACTACCCACAGACATACATCCAAGTGCTTGTAAAAAATATGCATACATACATACATATAAAAATTGTAAAAAGATAAAAGTTCTTAAACCAATAATCATATAGTACTTCAATATTTGTAAAATATCTTGTTTTCCTGATTATAAGATACAACTGAGTTGTAGTATCTGTTAGTTTTAGTTTCACATACACACACACAAACACCCCTGCATGCACACGTACACACACACACACACACACACACACACACACACACACAAACATATAAATGTATTTTATAATGTACAATATGTTTTACATAAATATTTATATATAAATTATTATAGATCATAATTTTATATTTAATATATAATTATATCCTATATAAAGATATATAACAGAGAGTAAAATTTAATTTATATAAACATATATATTTGAAACTACTAGAAAGTTTAAAGAGTAATTTCAAGAATATAGGAGGCCATTCATAACAAAGAAGAGACATACAGATTTTTCTCCATTTATAAGAAGTAGATAGAAATAATAAAAACGTTAAGAAACTTAAAGAAGTACCAAACACTCTCTTTAACAAAAAAAGATTGTTATCTGAGCTCATGAGAATTGTCCTCCTCCTCCTCCTCCTCATCTGGATAGTATAATGTTGAGAAGTTTTGTCATTCACTGTATATTGTAATGCTAAATACTAGCCCCCAAGGCCTTGTTTGCTCCCAGGGACAAGAGAATCCACACATACAAGGTGACCTTGCTCCTTAATTTAAAACTATTGGTTAAATAAAGATGCTGACAGACAATAGTTGGGCAGAAGCAACATAGGGGATTGGAGGTTCCTGGGCTTGGAGACTGAGGAGAGAAGGAAGATTCCATGGGTTAGGTGAGTCATGAAAGCTGATGGCTGGCCAACTGAAGTTAAGAGCAGCCCAGAAGGACCACGGCAAATTTTAACTCGATGGGGAAATAGATTCTAGTAGAAGGTATCTGTGTAGCTCTAGCACTGATTAAGGTTTATTATAATAATAAAGGTTGTGTGTCATTTATCTAGGAACGGAATGATCAAAGGCAGGGCAGAAACTGCTGATTGAGATGAAATGTTTTCCACAAGAGTCTAAGATTACAGAAAGAAGGAACTTAGAGGTACTGTGAGCTCTATCCAGAAGGACAGCTCTGGCTAGGAAACAAACATGATCTTGCAGAGGCCCTCACCATGCTCACTGGGGGATGCAGACAGACTATCTTGGTGTGGGATGTGAACAAATGAAGCTTAATGCTTTTACTCAGATATAAAAATCTGATGAAGAAGATTCCTAAAAATGTACTAAAAACCTGTGAAAGCTGGGGCTCATTTCAATTAAAGTATTTATTTAATCATAGCTCAGCTGTCTGTAGACAAGTTTTATCCCATCTGGGTAGATGATCCAGTGGTTAAGAGCAATTCTTTTTTTTTTTTTTTTTAAAGAATTTTAAAAAAAATTTTGTAAGAGCAATTCTTAAGGAAAATCTAAATTTGATTCTCAACACCCACTCCAGATACCTAACAACCCTTCTAAGAGCAGTTACAGGTAATCTGATGAACTCGTCTGTCTTCATTGGGTGCCTACATACCCTGTGTGCCTACACACACACACCACACACACACACATACACACACACACACAGGCACGTACATACAAACACATAGGGGCATGCTAAGAAATAATCAAAATAAATCTTTAAAAAGAGATTGATCACATATTTTTCTTACTTATTTATAGCCATTTAAGGCATCATCGTCCTTATTAAATTGAAAATAGTTTTAAAAGTCTCAGTGGAGCAAAAAGATGCAACTTAATAGTGAATGACAGAAGCCTTAAATGTTGAAAATGTATCTCATGAATAATGTAAACAATACTTGTGGAAAGACCACTTTCAGCAAGAAGAAAATGACTAGGTATCTCATATGTTTAATTTTTAGAGTGTGTAATTTAAATAGAGACTGTATTATGCTCATAAAAAGTGAAGCACTTAGGTTACTAAACAGTCACTTCAGTAAGATTTTTCTTCTATACATACCCTCAGCCTGTATCTCAGCAACTCCATTGTCAGAAGTTTGATCAGAATAAATGGAAGTATATTTATACATCTCTGCACAAGGATGCTGAATCCTGTCTACTGCTAGTATCCAAGAACTTCAGTTGCCTTACATTATAAGAAAACAAAAGAGCAAATTGCAATGTACGTACAGGGTATATAATTACCAAGGTACCTCTACAACTAGGAAGGGCCAAGATACATCCTTAAAGTGTCTTCTATCTGTTACCCACTTCTCCCAAAAAGATCATCTCTTCTTACAATCCTTTCAGTTATGATCGTGTACATGGATTAAAGCATTAATGAGGTTAGCATTCTTGTAATTTTGAAATAACAGTTCTATCAGAAATATTTTAGTTGGTATTTATGCTGACATGTAAATTTGGGGAAATCTTTATATCATGAAAATATTAAAAGGCTCTATGCAAGGCCACAAATGATGACTGATAATAAAAGTAGGAAATCTATAACTAAGGAAGACAAATCCTAGTGATTTCAACAGAGGTCATGATGGAATTCCTCACTGATTTATAGTTTGTCTCTTCTTTTATTAGTCTATACATATTCTGATGCCAATGAACCAAATTAATTGAAAGAATAAGTGATTCGTTTGCTATAAACTATTCTCCAAACCAATAACTGAGTAAAACTGAGGAAAGATTGTGTGACTGATATAGACTCTGAGAAAGCAAAGCAAAGGGAATTAATTTATGTAAAATATCAAAATTTAATTAGCATTTTTGTAATGATGAGAAAAGTTTGCTGATAAACTAGATACTTTTATCATATAGTTTATATAATTTTTATTATTTGTTATTGTAAAGGTACAAGATTCACCAAAGAGTAATACCCTAGACTCAAGTAGTATGCAACAGCAGAGAGCATTTATTCTGCAGAGATCCAGCAAGTAAGGGTCTATCATACTTTGGGAAGGAAGAGAGGTGTGGACTTTGCAGGGTCAATTTAAAGTCCATTAGAGGCTAGGAGTGGGTGATTTTTACGTCTCTTTTCCGTGATTAATTGGCTCTATCTCCGGGGGTAGGAGTGCCTTTAGGATTGGTCAAGGTTCTGAGGCATTTTAAGGTCTATTCACAACGGTTGCTGATTAATTATTATTGGCTCAATCTTGGCTCAGGCCAGGCAGCAGGGCAGCTCCTGGAAGCTCCTGATTGGCTGCCCATGAGAAGTAGTTTTTCCTGGAATTGATTTGCTTTATACTTTCTCCAGTTCTGGAAAACAGAAACATAGGACTCTTCTCCTGAATTTCCAGTTTGCAGACTGTCATGTAGTCAACATCTCTCTGGCTAACTCAGTCCTTTCAGTTATGAGTAGAAAAAGAGACTTCTAACAATTAAAAAAATTGTAGCTTTCTTTGTGTCTTTATTAAAATGACAGTTATACTGGGATATTAGACTTAGAGGGTAATTGCTATACATTATTAAACTCAATATCTTGCTTTCTGTAATATATATATATATATATATATTACAGATATATATATATATATCTCCCAGCACCAGGCAGGGAAATACTCCTTGTAAATAGTACAATGTAGCCCTTTGATATTTCTTAGCAGTTGATGGTTGATCCTTTATGCAAAAGATACCACACAGACTTGGGATAAAGGACTCTGATGCTTTAAACTGCAGACAAGCTGCAACAGACCTGAATCATGACAATGACCAGAAGGCAGTATCTAATGGTACGGTAAACACCCTCTCATTTTTTGATGTGTTATAATTATTTCCGTATTTCAGACAACTATGTGGAAATTCAGCTATTCAACATCACTAAGCTATAAATAATAAACAACTTAAAGAAAATCTACCACCAAAATCAATGGTGCCCAAATTCAGACTAAGAAGACAAATGTAAGAGCCACACATGGTGCCATATGCCATTAATGCCAGCACTTTGGAGGCAGAAGTTCCAGGTAAGCCTCGTCTGCAAAGTGACTTCCAGTAAAGGCAGGGCTACACAGAAAAAAACAAAAACAAAAACTCTGTCTTGAGACCAACCCAAAACATGTGAGAGTCTTGTGGAAGAGTGGGTAATAGAAGTGCACATATCACAGGGGTCAAAGACACCACAAGAAGATCCAGAGTCAATTGACTTAGGGCAATGAGTGAGCCACCAACAAGGAAGCATGAAGGAGCTGGTCCTAGACTCCCTATACATTTCTACCAAATGTGCAGCTTGATCTTCACGAGGACCCCCTAATTAGTGATTTGGGAAGAGTCTTGGTCTCTTTTCCCTGCCATTAAATCCCCTTCCCAGTAACTAGACTGCCTGGTTGAGCCTCAGTGGATGAGAATGTACCTAGTCCTGCTGGAACTAGATACTCCAGGGTGGGGTGGTATACAAAGCGGGGGGTGGGGGCTCCTCTTCTCTGAGGAGAAGGGGAAGTGTTAATGGGAGATGGATTTGTAAGGGAGGGACAGGGAATAGAGGAGAGTGGAGGCTGCAATGGGAATGTAAAATGAATTTTTTTTAAAAAAAAATATAAACATTAAAAAAAGGAATTCAAACAAAAATTTAAATTAAAAAAATAATTGAAAACAAACAAAAATGCAAACAAACAAATAACCAAAAAAAAAAACCCACAGAGATTATAGCTAATCTTAATCTCTTGAAGAGTCAAGATAGTCATGCTATTAAGACCAGTGATGGCTATGCTTTGATGAGTCATAAGTCAGCCTGGGCTACGTAACAAGACATTTACCTAAAACAAACCAACAAAACCAAAGTGTGGGTATTAGGTGAACTGGTATGATGACTCAGTCTCTAAAGTGCTTGTTTCTGTAGTATGAGAACATGAGGTTGGATCTCAAACACCATCCAAAAATCCAGATGTCTGTAACTGTCTAACTCCAGCACTGGAGTGAGTGAGGCAGGAGGATACCAGCCTAGCCAAATTGTAAGCTCTGGTGAGATCGTCCAATCTTCAATGTTAAGTTCGAGAACAGTTTTAGAAGAGTTCAAATATGGACCTCTGACCTCAACATGTGTCTACAGGCTCTAAACAAACAAACAAACAAACAAACAAACAAAAACCAGGGTGTTTGGGCAGGGATATTAACCTTAATTTTTTTTCTAACAGGTATTTTCTGTGTAGCCCTGGAGCTCTTTCTTTGGACCAGGCTAATTTTGAATTCACAGAGATCTGTGATACATTTTATAATTCAACATTTATCTCTAACTTAGCTCCTCCTTTTCATGGAAGGAGTCTGATATTAATGTTAGTTTAATAATTATTAATGTAGAATTCTACAGATGGATTAAGAGAATGGCTCATATTCCTTTAAAAATACATATTTAGAACTTACATCCTGGTTCTTCCTCCAGGCCCATGCTCCTAGAAATAAGACTCAGACCCAAAATATATTTATAAATAACTTGGCCATATGGCTAGGCTCTTCTCTGAGTAGAATAATAACTTGGGATAACCTATTTATTTTAACTTACATTCTGCAACATAATTGGTTACCTATGAAAAGAGTACCTTGTGTCCCTCTTCTCACATCTTCCTGGAGAATCTCCCATCTGTCTCTATCCCAGAATTCTGTTTTCCCACCTTCTATTATCCTTTCCTAGAGACCATAAGGTTTTTTTTTAAATTGACATGTGATGTATCCATATAATATACAAGACATTCTCTTTACATATGTATCTTTCATACATTGCCTGTGGCAATTTACTATTTAGCTTCTGTCTTCTCTACCTAGAGTAGGACAAATATTTCTCATATGACTTCCTTTATTCACCCTTCCTTTATTTAGGAAAAGGAACTGTCATAATTCTTCCTGTTTTTATTATCCAAGAAAGCTGATAAGCCTTGATCTTAAGCAGTCTGAAGGGTTAATGTTCACATATATTAAGAACCTAGTTCTTAAAAGTCTATTTCAATAGCTAAGTATTCAACAACAAAATCAGGTGAAAAATTAAAATTGATAATGAAATTATCTTTTAAAATGGTGTATGGGTCATGTGCAGTGGTCTTAATGCTGCAGTTTTCTAAAGAGCAGAATAAGTGAGTCACTTAATTAGAATCTCCCTAGGCTCAGTACGTATGCTTGAATTATGTAATGCTATGAAAAGTGGGCCATTTAAAATTAAGCAAAACTCAATACACTTTCAGATAAATGGCAAAATTCAACTCATATGTGTTTCACTATTTTTAATTGCACTAATTCAAAGCTCTTATATTTCAATGTTATTGAATCTACAGTCTAGAAAATGAACCTAGTTTTGATTGTGGAGAGAATATATATCTGAAACAGCATAGAATTCCAGGACTACAAATGATTCTATATTGATTGTATGTGATGGAAACAATTGATGTTATTCCATGTAATTGAAAAGACCTGTCATCTGGGAAAAGAAAAAACAAACAACAGACAAACAAAAAGACCAAACAGATGAGCCCCAAACTTTTGGCACCAGGTTTCAAAATACTTAAGTTTATCCCCAGAAAGCCTATATCCACAAGGTAGTAAAACCATAGAATATGATGAACATCACTACCAACCGTATGCTTAAAAATTTCAAAGGGTGGCCTGCATGATCCTAACCCAACCTCACCCTTCCAATTCACCAAACAACCTGGGTCACACATCCTATTCACAGACCACAGTGGTGAGCACCATCATCCCTATTCTCAACTTCCAGGTTTGGCTCTGTCACATTCCTGACATTCCTTGTCATAAATCTGGTATACCTGTTCAAACATTGAGTCCAAATGATTCTAGACTCCCAAACCCATATCCAATCTCCTTGCCTAGCCTGAGTTCTATAGTGTGTAAACTGGCCCAATCAGGTGTGTAAACTGGTTCAAATTGGTGAGTCTCACCTTTTCTGTTCTGAAACTCCAGACTTGGCTTTAGTCAATCAGCCTGGGAAATCTACCTGCATCATTCTGGTTTGTCATAAGATCCAAGATTAGCTTGGCTGTGCCCATCTAAATCTCTATGCTTTGTTCACGATTTTACACCCTGTGTAGCAGTCTAATCTGTTTAACCCCTTCAACACACTAGCTCACTCATACACAATCTAATTTTTTGGTATATTCCATGTTCTATATATCATGGAAGCTGGCCCAGTCTTAGGAATCAGCTTGTCCTAGTGAGTCTATGTTATATCAAATCCCCATGTCTATTTTGTGGTGATAATAGGCTGCTCAGGCTTGTGAGTCTCTAGAACCTAGCCTGTCCACAACATAAAAAACCTACAAGTCTATCTTCAATCTCACAACTTAGTCTGCTAAGTGGACAAGACACTGGTCCATCTGTATCATCCTCTTACTCCAGGCATAGCTTGGGGAGCAGATTTAACTTTGGGCCAACCAGATACAGCCATGTACCCCATTTATTGATTTCTTGCTCACCACTGGATTGGAATAACCACCACAAGTCCAATTTAAAATTAGTGCTAGCACATTAATATACCATATTCCCACCCCCAATTTAAAATCTACCATGCATTGGAACTACAGAAACAGTAGACATAATCAAAAATCACACATCATAAGTAAAATCTATATAAGAAGTCCATGTTATCAGGTCTCATCCCAAACCACAAACACTTTAAAA
>JANHMN010001656.1:0-10417 GCA_030674055.1 Rhabdomys pumilio
GAGCCCTCCCAAGGTTAATGAGTGTAGGGGCAACCTTAACTCCAGACTGTGTCCACACTCCCCCAGGTGCAATGGGAACCTGTGCCCTCTGGGGTTAACAAGTGTTGGATGGACTAGATGCCTGGGTTGGTTCCCAGTGTTCTTCTGTGTGTTTTCAATAGCAAAAGCCAAAGCTAAAAGCAATAAAAGCCAAATCTAAGAACTAATAGGGTAAGAGGCATCAATCTTTTAAAATAGACATCCAGATTCCCAGAGACTCTCCATTTTCCAGAGCGGCAAAGGCTTGAGCCAGCACTACTTTATCTCTTTTCCTTTGAGCTCGTAATTTACATAATAAGAAGAGAGTACCTGCCAGACCAAGGCATAGGACTGCTCCAAAAAGACCTACTCCCACCCATTCTTTGAAATAAGAAATAGCTGAAGAGACCCAAGAGGACAGCCCCTCGGTTAGGGATAAATCAAGGCGAGTCGAATTCACTTCAATGATGGCAAAACGTAGCTGGCGAAGCGTTTCTTCAAATTCCAAAGTCCAATTCTGTAATAAAAACTGAGAAAGAGTTTTAGACAAATATGCTGCACGAGTAAAATTTTTATATTGTATGGAAGTGATACATAATCCTGGCATTTTTTGTTCGCAACCCAATTGGGCCAGCTGCCACAGGATGTCAATTTGTTCTTGGACCAGGTCTATGCGTTGGTTTACCAACATTAGGCCTCCCATTATTTGTGAGTTAGCCGAGGCCTGGACATCAAGGGCTGAAGTTACTGAGGCAGACAGCTGGTTTATAGTATCAGCTGTTTGTACTGAGGTAGATAAGGCAAGAGCAGAGGCCGTAACTGAACCCACTACTGTGGCTCCTGCAATAATGCCCACAATGATAGCTGAGATGCCAAAATCTCTCTGCACCCTGAAGCGACTCAAACTATTGGGTGCAACTGGCACGGGAACAAACCTGGGCAAGCAGGTTGCCATTTAGAGTGGCAATCTGAAAGAGATAGTCGTTCCGATTTCGCCGTTCAGTTGTCCTTTAGGAAGTCTGATAAGAGTCAACTCTGTTTGATAGACTGAGAGAAGTTAGTTTTCATAGGGGTAACACATAAGCCTTTCATGAGAGAAATGCAGGACAATTGGACAATCCTAAATAAGTCTTCTACTTGGTCCTGAATTAAATCTACTCTTTGGTTTACCAACAGGAGTCCTGAGACCAAATGAGCATTATGCTCCTGTTGAGTGGCTAGAGCTGTAGCTGTTTGCTCTACCACACTATTAATAGTCTCAGCAGTTTGCACTTGCTGGGTCATAGCTATAGCTGCTGTTATTCCAAAATCTCGTTTTTCTCTGAGTAGAGTGAGAAGTGGGAAATTATTTGGCTCCGCCTCAACTGGCATGGGAACAAATGTGGGAAGCTTTACCAATAGAGCCGTATCATTGTGCCCGTTCCAGCATTCTGCTAGATAGCATTGTATATCACTATTGTTACAAGCTAGAACATTACTACTCACATTATTGTTTAATAAAAAGAAGAACGGTGCCTGTACACATACAGGTGCTGGGCTAAATGAATGATAGGCAAACATATTATTATAGGTGATATTAGATAGGCTAGTCGTGGTGTTAGTCTCATTTCTGACAGCAGAAATATTATATATCCAAAGTTGCTCTCCAAACCATTCCCTCGGAGGATCAACTCAGAACGAAAAGCAAGTAGCTATCAACAAGGTGGAGGTGTCACTGTTAACCCTGTAGCCACCTTCCCCTCACCACAGCTCTCTAGTGAGATTGAGCGCCTCATGAGTCAGGGCCATTCTTCAAGGACATTCAGAAAGCAGTGTCTTATGCCAAGTTTGAAAGTGGTGAAGAAATTGTCTGTCTCTACAGATAGCCAACTAAAACTGTGGTATGTGGGGAAACCATACTGTCTGTGTTCCTTCAAGGGTTATATTAATGAAAGAAAGAAAAAAAAATTTGTAGCAACTTTTCTAAATGTCTTTTCTTCCTGTGACCCAGCAGTAAGTTAGAGCCCAGCGGTTCCTGCTGAGATAGAACAAAGGCCACGTTGCAGTTAGGCTGCAGGTGTTAATCACCCTAGCCTGCAATCTCTTAACCTCAGAAGTTTTTAAGATAGCACAAAACTATTTACTTAACCCCTTGCTGGTCTTAAGGCTGGGATAAATCTTTTTTGCCTCTTTATTCCCTTCGTTCCTTTCCTTATCTCCCTGGGAGCACTCAGCTCCCCTCTCTTTGACTTTTTCTAACTCCTCTTTCAAATCCTCCTTTTCGGAGAAATAAAAATTTTCCTCTTTAGAGGAATCTAATTTAAGAGTTTCTAATTCTTTAAATGGATAAAGAGTTTAGACCTTATTTTTCACCTTTCTTTAAATAGCAATCTCTTTCTCTCCCAGAGCGTCCTTGCTCTTCCCTGACTCCTCAACAATCTTGTCTGAGGGGACTGAATACTTGGGGGCTCTAAGCCGTTTGCGCGCACCACTTCTCGTTTCCCGGTCAGATTCTGACATGCTCTGCTGAACTCCCTGGAGGGTCTCCTGGCCTGCACGTATTTCTGCACTACACTGCTCGTCCTTCAAACATGAGTAAATAAGCTGCCAAATGGAATGAATGCCTTTCCTGAGATTTTACAATACAAGAAGAACCAGAAGGAGGGCCGCTGCTACCAAGATGAAAGCAAGGCCGACCTCAAGCGAGTAAGAGAGCATACCTTTCTGATCCGTACCAGAGCTATAGTTCTGAATCCTCCCAGAGATGGGGGTCTCCCTCGGCACCCACAGATGGATTTTCCCGGGTTTCGGCACCAATTGTAACCCGCGCGATCTTCCCGCCAGCAGGAACTCACGCGGACACACAGGATTCTTCTACAGCAGGCTTTATTGCAGCTGGAATGGAAGGGAAGACCCCGATAGCAAAGAGAGACATCCTTAAATACCTATTAGGTCGGCGTGTTGGCGTGTATCTCTGTGATTGGCTAGCAGAGCTCAGGAGAATATGACGTCTCGGGATGCGTCACATGTAGGCTGGTTCAAGGGACTCTGAGCATGCTCTGAGCACTTGTTTACTAGTTAAGCGGGGTGAGTCCGGGCTGATGTTGGCGCCATCTTCCAATGGCGGCGGTGTGATAGTGCGTGATGACGTTGGCGCACCACACAAAGTGTCTAGGCTTGCAACATTTAAAACAGGCCTTTTGGTTTCTACTTGCCAAGAAATCTCTTACTGATTGTCCTTGCATGGCAGCCTCCATAGATAAGCCCTGTTGGTAGGAGGGCCCTATGTCAGAACAGAGTTTGATATACCCCGTAAGGTCTGTCTTTTTCCTGTAGGGTCTAATGTCCACTTGGCAGGCAGGATTGGCATTTTCATATGCAAGCTGTTTCACATAATCTATACCTGCCTCTGCATTACCAAAAATCCTCCCTGCTGTTGTCATTAATCAATGAACAAAATCAGAAAATTGTTCATCATTTTCAACAAATGGTGCTGGCTCAACTGGAGGTCAGCATGTAGAAGAATTCAAATGAATCCATTCTTATCTTCTTGTACAAAGCTCAAGTCCAAGTGGATAAAGGACCTTCAC
This sequence comes from Rhabdomys pumilio, assembly GCA_030674055.1. Lineage (NCBI taxonomy): Eukaryota > Metazoa > Chordata > Mammalia > Rodentia > Muridae > Rhabdomys > Rhabdomys pumilio. The sequence goes on from JANHMN010001656.1 coordinate 3,588, forward strand.
ATAAAACCAGATACACTGAAAATAATAGAAGAGAAGGTGGGGAAGACCCTCAAACACCTAGGGACAGGGGAAATGTTTCTGAACAGAACACCAATAACTTATGCTTTAAGATCAAGAATTGACAAATGGGACCTCATAAAATTGCAAAGCTTCTGCAAGGCAAAGGACACCATCAATAAGACAAAACGGCAACCAACAGATTGGGAAAAGATCATTACCAATCCTACATCTGAGAGAGGGCTAATATTGAATATAAACAAAGAACTCAAGAAATTAGACTCCAGACAACAAAATAACCCCATTAAAAAATGGGGTAAAGAGCTAAACAAAGAATTTTCAACTGAGGAAACTCAAATGGCCAAGAAGCACCTTAAGAAATGCTCAACATCTTTAGTCATCAGGGAAATGCAAATCAAAACAACCCTGAGATACCACCTCACACCAATCAGAATGGCTAGGATAAAAAATTCAAGTGATGGTAGATACTGAGGAGGATGTGGAGAAAGAGAAACACTCTTCCATTGTTGGTGGGAATGCAAGCTGGTTCAACCACTCTGGAAATCAGTCTGGCGGTTCCTCAGAAATTGAACATAGCACTACCTAAGGACCCAGCTATACCATTCCTGGGCATGTACCCAGAAGATGCTCCAACATAGAACAAGGACATATGCTCCACTATGTTCATAGCAGCCTTGTTTATAATAGCCAGAAGCTGGAAATAACCCAGATGTCCTTCAACAGAGGAATGGATACAAAATTTGTGGTACATTTACACAATGGGATATTACTCAGCTATTAAAAATAGTGAATTCAAGAAATTCTTAGGTAAATGGATGGAACTAGAAAATATCATCCTGAGTGAGGTAACCCAATCACAAAAGAACACACATGGTATTTACTCACTGATAAGCAGATATTAACCCAAAAGTTTGAAACAACAAAGATTCAACTACAGACAACATGAAGCTCATGAAGAAGGAAGAATAAGTGTGGATGCCTATGTCTTACTTAGAAGGAATAACAAAATACCCAAAGGAGCAAATACGGAGACAAAGTGTGGGACAGAAACTGAAGGAAAGGTTGTCTGGAGACCATTCTACCTGGGTATTCATCCCTTGTGCAGTCACCAAAAATAGACGCTGATATGGATGTCAGGAAATGTATGCTGACAGGACCCTGATATGGCTGTCTCCTTGAGGTCCCCCAGAATCTGACATACCCAGAGGCAGATACTCACAGCTAACCATTGATCTGATCAAGGGTTCCCAAAGTAGAAGTTAGAGAGAAGACTGAAAGAGCTGAAAGGGTTAGTGGCCCCATGAGGAGAGCAACAATACCAACCAACCAGAGCTCCCCAAGGTCTAAACCACCAGCCTAGGAGTACATAGGGAAGGACCCATGACTCCAGCTATATATGTAGGGGAGGATAGCCTTGTTAGGCATAGGTGGGAGGGGAGATCTTTGGTCCCATGAAGGCTGAACACTAAGTGCAGGGGAATCTGAGGGTGGGGAGGTGGGAGTGGGGGGTACATGGGGGCACAACCTCATAGAAGCAGGAGCAGAGGTGATAGGATAAGGGTTCCTGGGTGGTGGGGGCAATGGTGTAAGAGGATAAAATCTGAAATGTAAATATAATAACCAATAAAAAAAAAGGAAAAAAAGAAAAGTTGTTAGAACCAACATCTTTAATAAAATGTCAGCCCTCTAAATAAATTATCTTGATACTAAAATTTGTTTTGAGAATTGTATATTGCAGAATACACAGCCTTGGTGTATCTACTCATCAAGCAAGCTGAGCAGACCTGCTCAAACCTCTGATGTCCTGGAATTCCATCTGGATGCAGTGAAGACACAGCGTCAGAACCTTATCAATTTACTCTTCCCCTCCACCCCTCTTCTAATATCTCAGCTTGAAGATAATCAGCTTGAAGAAGTTAAAGAAGAGTCAGCGCCCCTATTCCCTGGGCTTGGGGACTAAAGTGGTTAATATTAGGCTGTCTCTCTGGGAAAAAGTAGTGGTTTTGTTGGAACAGAGAGGATTGGCTAGGATTTCTTTCAGAGCCATAACCTATTGGTAGAAATTTATGTAATTGTTATCGAGAAGTTATAATCTCTTAAATGGTACAAAATTTACTTTGATTTCAAATTTAAGGTTTTTATTTGTAAGAGCTTCTTATTGATATGAAAGTGAGATGAATATTGTTACTCTAATAAGCATTGTGCCTGTATAACACATCTAGGAATACAAGGCTTAGACCCAGTCCTCCTTTAACTTTTTTAACTGATTTGAGATGGTTAGCCTGTGAGTTAAGAGCCCATAGCAAATTTATGGCTTTGGTTTTATTGCTAGGGTGTTTTCTATATTTTATTTAGAAATAGCTGAGAGGAGTTAACAGACAACAGTTCAGATTACCTTACATGGATAGTTGGTTTTCAAAACGTCAGAAATCCATAGAATTGACGTTACAAACATTTCTGTATTAATGTCCATTTTGATTAGAGACCTGTCTGCTCCTGACAGCTTCCTGTTTTTGGATTCTAAGAAGAAACTGAGCACCTTTGGAGTTACTCCAGTTGTGGTGAGACAACCACTAGGCAAGAATTGCCTCTTTCCATCTACAGACAAATTACTGTCCAGAAAAGGACACACTTGCAGAATAGTCGACTGATTATATTTGCCTAGACAGAGTAATCAGCCCTTATTAATTCTGCATCACTAAGGTTTGTCAGATGATCCTGGGCCAGAAGGCTGAAGATCAGATGCTCCAAGGTTTTGTAGTATAGGGACTGTCCAGGTGCTCAGCAGTATCTGTAAATTGGCTAAGTTTTAGAAGCCATGCTTTGTGCTTCCCATAATTTCAGTTAATTCGGTCATTCTGATTTTCTGATGGGGTTGAAGACCTATAGTCTCATAGCCAATTCTGGCTATTTACTTTGAGAGAAAAGATTTGAGTGGTTGGTCTTCAGCTGACATTCATTCTAAAGCCAAGGAAAAAGCTAGGTTCAAAACTAAGTGTTTTAGTTAGGAGAGATGACAGAGGTTCTGGTTAGTCAACAAAATGATGGACTGGGTATTAGGACTATCTTGTACCTCACTGGTACAAATTGGTATGATTTTGCTCTAATTGTATTTTGAGGGAAAAATTTTATTTTAAGAGGAAGGGTGATATGTAGGAGGAGCTAAGGTGAGAGGAGTATGGAGAGGAAGAGAAGGAGTAAGGAGAGGAGGAGAAGGAGAGGAGAAGCTAGGTGATGAGAGAGAGAGAGAAAGAGAGGGGGGACATGGAGGCAGATGTTCACATGTCTCCACCAGTCAAAGATAGTTGATATATCTAGATTGGGTATTGGGTTACACTTCTGATTGAACATTACCAAACTTATAAAGCTTTTGATTAATGGAAAATGCAGAACCAACCCTTGGATAAATATCCCAAGAGATTCAATACTCTTCTTAAGTTCCTCATACTTTGTCGATCTCTATCCCAGTTTCCCAAAAGAGAAAATAAATAGAGATTAAAATATTTGGTGATTTATGCAAGCAAGATGGCTCAATGGGTAAAAGTATTTTGTAGAAAGCCTGGCAACCTGAGTTCCATCCCAGGGACTTGCATAGTAGGAGATAACCAACTACTGCCAGATGTCCTCTGACATCCACATGGGCATCAAGCACACACACACACACACACACACACACACACACACACACAGCACTAACCAAACCACAGATTAACTAAATAATTAAATGTAATATTTAAAATTAATTTTATTTATTTGGGGGAATGTGAGGAGTGGGAACAGAAACAGTAAGCCTAAAAGGAGAAGTATACTATAGCTGCAGAAAAAAGCTCTACAACTTGTGATGGAGAGTGGTTAGGAGCTGTTTAGCAGGAACCCAGAGATGCCTGTGTCACACTAGAGTTGATAAGAAGATTCTGGGCAGGAGACCTCTCTAACCTGGAAGAAAAGGCCCAGGTGACAAAGGTCTTGAACACAGGGTCAGCTCAGTTGCACCTATCTGTACAAGTCTGACTCAACCCATTTCAGAGGAGCACAGTCTGGGCATACAAACCTTAAATTATATGATGTGGAAATCCTCAGTATCTTTCCAGATATGAACATATAATTGTGGTTACACTTTGAGGATATGGTTTGTGATCTGTGGAGAAGTGCATACTCAGAAAACAAGACAGATGCAGAACCTTGGAAAAGAGCAGCTAATGTTGCTACATTTAGGAACAGTCCCTTTTTTCCTAAGATAATGAACTGTTTCTGAGGAGACTCAATATTCTGGGCTCTGAACCAAGAAACAGTCATATCCATATGAAGATGCTAGGGCCCCTTCAGTTCTACCCTTTTACTAGAGTAAACCTGGCCTACTATACCAAGGACCAGAGGCATCCAATGTCAGAGGCAAGACAGGGCCTGAGACACAATGGAGGAAAACTGGATAGATCAGAGACCTCATAACGCACCCTCTTACCAATGATGGTGCCCACATCCCATAACTAATTAGAAGCATGTTAATTTAGAAAATTTGGTTATGTATAGTTTATCTGTATGCCCTAACCTTTAGCACCAGGTCTGGCCATCAGAAGTTGCCTAAGCAATTTTGTACAGTGACAATATAGAGCCTGAAGACTCAGGAAAGAATTCTGGGAGAATTAACAACCCATTAATCCCTGGTCACTGTCCTTAAATTCATATATACTTTTTCCCAATATTACCATCATTATGGGGAGCTGTGAAAGCTGCTCTCTACTCTTCTAGCAAGCTGCATCAGTTCTAAAGATACAGACAGAGGACATGGACATTCGGGTCAGAGACCAAGTACAGATTATCAATCACAGGAATGTATGCACCAGCATTTTAGTACAAGTTCTACAAGACCATGGGAAGAGGACTAAATCTGCACAGCTAAAATTGGAGATGCCATATTTTCAACATAGCTTGTGTGGTGTCCTTATCTTCCAAGGGTGGTCACATTTCAAACAACCTCAGTAGGGTAAATACAGAAAAAAAGCAATCATGCCTTTGCTAAAGACATTTGAAAATATGAGAAGCATAAATAGATTCTTACTAGAGGTCACAATACTTATAAGTGAAAGGAAATTTTAGTAATTTTTCAGTTCCTAAACTCCATGAAAACATATATACTGGCTTGTAACAAATATAGCAAAAAATACAAGTAGTAACCACGTATCTGATCTAAAAGTGGGCCAAGAAACTCCTGAAGTAGCCAGAAAGTTTAATTTGCTATTCCCTGAGTGGTGCTTGCTAGAACTGTTGAAACAAAATATCAAAACCAGAATCATATCAAAGATCCCAGAGAACTGTGGCTCTGAACTTGAGCAGATGTGTTTAATATGTGTGTGTGTGTGTGTGTGTGTGTGTGTGTGTGAGCTTGAGTGTATGTGTGTTCATCGTGTTAGTGTAGTTGCTTGTGCAACCTTAAGGTGTGTCAGATGCCCTGGACTAGAGTTACAGGTGATTTTGAGTCACCTCCTGTAAGAAACCCAGGACTTTTGAAATAGCAATATACACCTTTAAATCCCATGCCATCAGACCAGCACATTATTTCATTCTTCAGAGATGGACTGTCCCTATGGTGCCAAGCTCAGTTAGCTTTGCACTCCTGGATTTAAGTGATGCTCTTACATCAGTAGACTAGTGCTTATTGCACATGCCATGTTCCTGGCTTTATACAGAGGATTTTGAGTCTTCCCAAGATGGAAAAAATAGTAAATGTTGGTGGATTTGCCAAAAACCTTGGTCTGGCTGTAGTGAAGTATAGACAAGCACTGACATATCGCATACATTCCATTAATACTTATACTTGAAGTTAATGTTATAAGTGTCTATGTGAAAGCTTGTGTAATAGTTCAGTAGTCTTGCATTTATTCCTGAAGTCTTGTATTCAAACTCCAGTACTACAAAAATTGTTACAGGTAGAAAATGCATTTGGAAATCCAGAAAGCAGATCCTCACTGACATTATGGGAATGAACTATTCTCTCTGGATGTAGGGAGTTGGTAGCATCTGAAAAAAAAGGAGTGGAGAGACCAAAAGATACAAGCAGACAAATGAAATAGAAGGCTCCACCTCATCACTTCAGATTCAACTATGTTTAGCTGAATATCCATTATCTACCAGGCTCTGGGCAGTATGTTTTCCCATGCACCAAGAACTGTTACATCATTTAGAATAAAAGAAAAGTGTCATTATCAGACAATCCCAGTTCAGCCACCTCTTAATTCTGTGGCATCAAAATTTGGAGAATTTGCCAGAGTACAAATTTATTAATTTGTATATTAAAAAGAGCAAATAATATTAGTCCCAGGTTTACAGACTAAGCCACAGAGCCAGTATGAAAGTGCCACAATTCCCATTGTGCCATCAATTGTATTCCAGGGATTCAAATGAGAATCCAACCAAAACCACATGCTCATCCCCTCCTCTGCCAGCAATGCCTATGAGATCCTAATTCTTAGTTTACTGAGGAGTTTTAAACAAACTCCTAGATGGTAAAAGATTTGGAAACTTATGCAACAGGCTCCTTCTTGGATTCTACCTCACTTTGTACAACAGCTCCTAAAGAAATAGTATATTCTGACTTTATTTTCCTTGAATTCTTGTAGATGGTTAATAGAATAGTAACACTTATAAAAGGAGTCCTAAAAATTTCCTCAGAAACTGGAAGTAGGAAAAGAGCCAGCAAGGGAATGTCATTAACTAGATAGCAGCATGGAACCAACAGATACTAGATGCTATTTATTGTCACAATTATCCTGGTGTAGAACAATTTCACAAAAGAAAATTGAAGTCCGTGCCTG
>JANHMN010001658.1:0-10414 GCA_030674055.1 Rhabdomys pumilio
GTTGGGTGAATTTTTTTTTTTTTTTTTTTTTTTTTTTTTTTTTTTTTTTATTTCTCAACCTCTCTTTTCATTTTTCATCCTGGTTGAGAATTCCTGGAGTCCTGGCATCCTGGACACAGTTACCAGCATTTGCCTAGAAACCACACTTGACTGAGTTACTTTCTGTAGGTCACCTGCCCCTCTTCCTCTGCTCCCATGCGTCCTTTCGATACAGGCCGTCTTTTGAATGGTCCTTTTTTTTTTTTTTTTTTTTTTTAAATGGAGTCTCTTACTCTCTTGTCCAGATTTGACCTTGTAATCCTGTCTGGCTTTTCCAAATTCTGATCGTTGTCTCCATTGCACCCACCTGGGACAGAACTCTCGGCTCTCCTCTGCCAGCTTTGTACCTCAGCATCTCACTAAGTGATGTCATCACTGTCGACACAGTTAGGCCGTTCTCTGGCTCTGATGTTCCATACCTAACTCATTTGCCTGAATTATCTCTGCTGCCCCTTCAGGGGCAAGACACTCTGATCTGTTGCCTGGTCCGGTGCCGTAGCCCGGCCAGTCTGTTCTAGGGTGATAGTCTAGACAAGGTTTCCACCACAGGCCTTCCCAAATGTCTAATTCTTTGTTCAAGCAGAGGGTTCATCTGAGTTGTCTGTGTGACAGAACTTCTTTTGGTCATTTTGGGTCTAACTGACCATAGTGACTCGGGCCATGCTGGGTGCCCCAGTATCCTACCCACCATCTGGCCACTTGCCTTTGTGGTAATTACTAACCCAACATTTCTTGTTTGTGTGTTTACTTGTCTGTGTCATCTCGCCGTCTTGTTCAACATAATGTTTTTGAGGACAGAGACCTGTGTGTCTTATTTGGACACTGCAGCCTTCATTTCTATCCCCACGCCCTAGGCACTTCCTGGGGACCAGATGTTGGTTCAAGTGAGTCTTGGTTGTGATGACTTGACTTTTCTGCTAGGCCGGTTTATTTCTTTTTTTTTTCTATAATCTTGGCTCAGATGCTGTCTACTGGGTGACCTTTCCAACAGCCCCACTTTAATTACTGTGTGTGTGTGTGTGTGTGTGTGTGTGTGTGTGTGTCTGTCTGTCTGTCTGTCTGTCTGTGGTGAGGGTAGGTATAGGTGTCTCCCTCCTGTCCCCCTACTCCCCATACAGGGTTTCTCTGTGTAGTCCCAGCTGTTCTGGAACCCACTCTGTAGACCAGGCTGGTCTTGAGCTCAGACATCTGCCTGAGTGCTGTGATTAAGGGTATGCACCACCCCTGCCTTGTTATTTATTTATTTATTTATTTATTTATCCTTGAGATGTAAGACTGTACGAGGGGCATTATGAGACCTCTAGTTTGTTTGTTTGTTTGATCTGTTTCCTCTGAAGCCAGAAGCAGTGACTACAACCTTTGCTGACCTGTGCTGTCCCATCGTCATGACAGGGCCTGTGGCCAGTAGATGAGTAAACACTCTGGACATGTGGAGAACCTGTGTGAGATCAAGTCCCCTGGGGGTGAGAAGAACCTGTGTTCTTAGTGTGGGCTACTGAAACATCACCGTGGACTCTGGTGGTCTGAACACCACATATGCACCCTGGCAGCTGGGAGGTCACAGACCGAGATGCCAACTGATTCTGCGTGTGGTGGTGCCCCCTTGTCTGCTTCATTCTCACACAGTGGAGAATGCACCCTGGTCCCTTCAGCCCCTCCCAAGGGTACCGGTCCATTCCTGGGGACTCCACTCCATGGTCTCACAGATTTCTGGTTACATAGTAGACACCTCACTTCTCAGTCTGTGATGCCACTGCTCTGCTGCTGATGTCTTGGATGTGAATGAAGAGTTTAACATTGGTCCTGGGATGGGGGTGGACAGTCAGTTCACAACTGGGTAGATACACACAACTCCATTGGCCCTGGGACTAGTGTCACATGCTGTCCGCCTGGCTTTCTCCTGCAAAATGGAGGTCTCAGAAGTGGTTGGTGGGATTTGCTGTCGGATTGTAAAGTGGTACCTCTAAAAGAGTGGCAGCCATGCTTCCACACCCCCCCCCCCAGCTCTGTGCTGTCAGCCTCTGTTCTTGCCCTAGGGTACGGAGCACAGCCTCTACCTGTGTTTCACTTCTGGCTCTTGGAACACTCTCTCCTGTGAGGCTCTCGGAGCACTCTCCTGTTGGCTCTTGGAGCACTCCCCTTTGAGGCTCTTAGAGCACTCTTCTGTCTGGCTCTTGGAGTATTTCCCTGTTGGCTCTTAGAGCACTCTCCTGTGCAGCTCTTGGAGCACTCCCCTTTGAGGCTCTTAGAGCAGTCTCCTGTGTGGCTCATGGAGCACTCCCCTGTCTGGCTCTTGGAGTACTTCCATGTTGGCTCTTGGAGCACTCCCCTGTTAGCTCTTGGAGCACTCTTGTAGGCTGTTAGGATTGCTTTGCCTAAGACTCGTTTGTGGCTGCCACGTCTTCCATTCTCTGGTTTCAGGCTGTTTTCTTCCTGTGTAGCTTGCCCTTGTGTTTGTGAAGTGGAGCCACAGTCTGCTGTTGCTCCTCTGTCTCATCTTTAGGTCCTGTGGCCGAATTACCTCTCTGTGGAGTGTCCTTTTCTTAGGAGTTGGGTGTGGTTAGGAATTAGGCTTCTTTGAGGAGTGAATGTGATACAGACCAGCCGGGGGTTTCAAAATGACATTCTTCTTTTGTGACAAGGTGGCAGACGTGAGCCAGCATCCCCATGCGAAGTGTTTTTAAAGATGGAATCATGCCAGGAGTGGAAGTGCTCATGTTTGGTCCCAGCTCTTGGGAGGGCAAGACATGCAGATCACTGTGAGTCTGTGTATGTAGTGACTCACAGGTCCCAGTCTTCGTCATAAGTTCCAAAAAGGTGTATATATGGGGTGAGGGTGAGAGAGGTTTGGTTTAGGTGCGTGTGTAGTTCCCACCCTGTGGTATTGTCTCTGTTCACTGGGACACTGGTGGCACAGAGAAGAAATGTGCACTGTGTTAAGCTCCTGGGGCTTTTCAGAGTAACTTAGCCAGTCAGTTTCTAGAGTGTGGCCTACACACCCCAAGAGAGCCCACTTCAAGGAGTCAATGAGGTCCAAATTAGTTTTGAAATAACACTTAAACCATGTTGGCTGTGTTCAGCTGTGGTGACACTTGCCCCAGCAGTAACCGGTCGTGGTGGAAAGTGCTCTCAGCACACTAGGGCAGGAGCCATAGCATTTGCCCTGGAGCAGATTCTTCCTGTTGCCTGGGCAGATAGAGCAGCTGGCTCACTGAGAAGGGGGCAAGAGAAATGACTGATTGAAAGCTCTTGTCTGCTTTGTGCTGAGGGTACAAGCTAGGCAGCCTGTGGTGCCTTCTGCATACTGAACTCCGGCTGACAGTTGAGTTACTAGCTAAACTAGCCAGCCCTGCGGGGGGGGGGGGGGGGGGGTAGGGGGGCTCTTCTCACCTAGAAGAATGAGTAGTAAGTGGTTTGTTTATAAGACCAGGGAGAGAGCCTGCTCCCTCAGAGACAGCTGACATTCTCCACTGCCAGAGATAAAATTTGAGACTGTTTCCTCCCCTAAGCTTGTTAACTTCCATTAGCTGTGACATGAACAAGTGTGGTATATAATGTGACAGAAGTGTGTCACCATTTGGCAGATCTGCGAAGATCTGTTCACAGAGCAGGACATTACTGAGTGCTCAGGAGTGGGTAGGTGGTGCTCAGAGCCCGTGTGCTCACGTTGACATACTGTTCACCTTCCAAAGCAGCAGCTCACCTGAGTGTCTATCCCAGTGGCTTTAGTAAGGTCACAGTGAGGTAGCTGTTAGCACAGTTCACAATTGAGGGCACTCTCATGGACTTGCTCTCCCTCTCAGCCCTAAACAATCTCCAATCTACTTCCTGTTTGAAAATGTATTGCATTTTTATTTATTTTGTGTGAGTGTGTTTGTGTAGTGTTGCAGGGAAGGAAAGAGTCCATAAGGTCAGGAGATTAGGGGGAGTCCTTCCTTTCTGTCATGTTGGTCCCTCAGGATTGAACTTAGGTTGTCCACCCGGGTGGCAAGCCCCTTCACCCACTAAGGCATCTCAGCAGCCCACTGGGTTCTGGGAATCAAACGCTGGCCATCAGGCTTTTGTGGCAAATGCTTTACCCCCTGAGCTGACTCTCCTGCCCTCATCCGTATTATATGGAATCTTTTAACATGTGAGCTTTATGAATGCTGTGATGTTTCTAGATCCACCTGTTACCTCATGACCTGGTGTTCCCTGTAAGGAGCTGTCACATCAGGCCACTCATCCCTCGTGGGCATTGGGGTTCCATCTTTTGACAAAGAACACCCACTTAGGAGGTTTGGTGTGGACATGTTTTCCTAACTCACTGGCACAGAACTAGGAATGTATTGCTGGGCCGGAAGTTGAGCGCTCTAAGGATCCTCGTGGTTGCTTCCCAGTGGCCACATTGTGATAAACTTGTAAGAAAGGTATTTATCAAGTTTTGGTATAGAATTTGGTGTCAGGGATGATACAGTATCACCTGTGGTTATAAGCAGAACAGGCACAGCCTCTCTCTGTAGCCCTGGCCACCCTCACTAGGTCCACCAAGCTGGCCTAAAACTCATAGTGGTCTTTCTGCCTTTGCCTCCGAGTGGTGGGATCAAAGGCAAGCACCACTACACGCAGCTTATAAATATTTTTTTTTTTTTTTAAAAATCTCTAACCAAAAACAAAGAGCAATTGCTAATATGTCGTGAGTTCATTATTACCATTTTTCTAATCAATGAAATCTTGATTTGAAATAAGTATTTTCAGAATTATGCTCTGGTTCTCCATCCATAGACATGAACCCTCACTGTAGGTCCTCATTGACTCGGACCATTTTCACACATTTCACTCCATGATCAGCCGTCATGAGTCAGTCCTGTCCTGACTTGGTTTCCTGCCTGGCCGACTGCCATCTGCCACCCTGTGGCTAGGTGCCCGGTTGGTTGGTCTCACCCGGCCTGGCCTTCCCCTCTCATCTCAGAAGTGGAGGTGGTAAGAGGAACGCATGTGGGTGGAGTAGGAAAAGAGATGCTTCTCCCACATAGAGAGCAGGCCTGTGGTACACACAAGTCCCCAGGGCTCCTTGGCTCTGCATCCCAGAGGCTTCCCAAGCTTGTGCAGCAGTCTCTGCCTTGGATCCTGGGATGCCTCTTTCCTTTGGTTTTTATCCTAATTAATACTTTAGGGGATAATTTAAATTGTTAGAGATGGGAGTGCAGAGAGGATGCCATCAGGGGAGAGTGTTGGGGACGGTGAATGGCGCCAGGTGACCTGGGCACAGCACTGTGCATGGGAGTGGAGGCAGAGCAGGCACTCAGGTCTACTCCCTGGGTGCCTGCCATCTGCTGCGGAAGTGGGAGGGAGGGAGGGAGGGAGGGAAGACCAGTGAGTTCTGCTGGAATGAAGTTACCTATGCAGATTGTTGGTGGCTGTCTGTGTTGCTCTTCTATTTCTGTGAATATACACCATGACCAGGGCAACTTGAGTTTGGTTGGTTGGGGCTTAGAGTTTCAATGAGTTAGAGTCCATGACTGTCATGGTGGGAAGCGTGGCAGCAGGCAGGCAACAGGCAGGCAGGCAGGCAGAGTGCTGGAGCAGTAGCAGAGAGCTCACATCTTGATCCAAACCACTAGGCAGGGAGAGCTGACTTGGACTTTTGAAACCCCAGAGCCACACCCCCAGTGATACGCCTCCTCCAGCAAGGCCACGCCCCCAATCCTTCCCAAGCAGTTCCACCAACTGGGGACCAAGTACATGTATTCAAATACGTGAACCTATGGGGAGGGGGTGGCTATTCTTACTCAGAATAGGCATTGTATAAGGTGTGGCGAGTGCAGAGAGCTGACCCCTTCCTCCCCTCTCCTTTAAACTGGTTACCAACAGAGACTTGAGCTCTGCAACATTTGCCTGGCATGGCGTGCCACAGGGGTCACCTGCAGAAGGGCCACTGGGACAGTTGGGTGTTGTTTCTTCCTCTTGTTTTTATCTGAAGTTTTGCTTCTCTCACTTGAGGTGTGTTGTTTCCTCGCTTAACGCACAAACGCACAAGTGTTTCCCCATCTTTACAAACTCTCTGGAGGCTAGAGAGTTGGCTCCGTGGCTAGGAGTGCTGGCTGCTGTTGCAGAGGACCTGGGTTCTGTTCCCAGCCAGCACCTGCTAACTCTAGGTCCATGGGATTTAATACCTTCTTCTGGCTTCTGTGTGCACCACCCCCATACACACACACTCACACATATACACAAATAATAAAAGTAAATCTCGCTTTTAAAAGTTCTTTATGATTCTTTGCAGCTATAATTCTCCATCGTCGGACTGCCATTCTCAAACTTTAGCTGTTTGAGGCACCCTCTGTCCATATCTCCTTTGTTGAGATTCCTGTGCCTATTAAGGTCAAATATGCCTTGGCTTCTCGGGCTACACCGCTTCAGTCTCTCATTGGACTGTTATGATTACCCATAAAACCTACACAGCAGCCGGCCGGCTGGTGGTGGCGCACAGCTTCAATCCCAGCACTTGGGAGGCAGAGGCAGGCGGATTTCTGAGTTCGAGGCCAGCCTGGTCTACAGAGTGAGTTCCAGGACAGCCAGGGCTACACAGAGAAACCCTGTCTCTAAAAAACCAAAAACCAAACCAAAACAAAACCTACACAGCACATTTCCTAATTAACCTTTTGGAACTCTGAGGAGGGACCATATCCACTAGCTGTGCGGGCTCTGCAACTGTTTACAAAGAGCATTCTCTTGTGCTTCCACCCACTTCTGCTCCCATCTTTCCTCTGCAGGATCTGTGGACACCTAACATCTTGAGGGTTGGGTGGCTCTGATTCACACGCAAGCCCATTGGAGCACTTGTCTAAAGTGTCCTTTGTGAAAATCCCCTTTGGATGGACTTTTCTTTTTTTTCCCAAGTTGTTATTTGAGACGGGGGTTTCTCATTGTAGTCCTGGCTGTCCTGAATCATCTCTGTGTAGATAGGCCAGGCTGGCTTTGAACCCGCAGAGATTCACCTGCCTCTTGCCTCTTGAGTACTGGATTAAAGATCTGTGCTGCCACACCCAGCTTTGAATGGATCTTGAATGAAGAAAATCACATACTTGGTGAAATGCTTGAAGAGAGACAGCCCAGAGGGAACTCTGTAGGGAAGTCCAATAACCCACTGGGTGGAAGATGACCTCCTGTCCCTTCTACCCTGCCTCCAAAAGTGCACCACAGCCATGATTTAGGCACACAATACCCTTGGCAGAGGTTTAGAATATTCATGTTTAACAAGGTACTGAAGACCTCCCCTCCTGCTCACCAGGAACGAGGCCCTGTGGTGGAGATGCTTCTGGGGTGCATTGCTCTGGCCTTCAGCTAAGGGTCTCTGCTCCTGAGTGACAGGCTGCACCTAAGGGAGTTCCTGTCTCCCACGGTTCTTGCAGTCAGCCCCCCTCTCTTTCTATAACTGAGGTAACAGCTCCTGAGTTGTCACCTGTCCTGTCCTGTGCCGGCTAGCCATGTCCCTTAAAAGAGACAGAAAGAAAAGGCAGGCCACACGAAATCCATTTTGAAGAGACTGTTTTACATTGAGCAAACTGAAGAAGGGGGGACCCAGTTTGATGGGCTTGTGGTAGGAGAGAGGCTACCTGTTTAAGTGCTGGTGATACCTCAGAGGGTTCATCAAGCCTTGGTGAAGGTAGGCAGTCTGGCACTTCCATTTCCAAGTGGTTGACGGGGCTTTCTCAGAGCCCCACGCTGAACTGCGCGGGGTCGTCCTGCGTGCAGAACCGGGGGCTGTTGCTGGCCTGTGGAGTCTGTTTACTTAATGATGGCACATTGACATGATGGTTCTGTGGCAATGTGATTATATGGATAATGTGGATCCTTGGAAATGTTTTACTATCCAATTAGTGTCCATCAACCGACGGTGAGGCCAGTATACACTGGGTCAGAGGTCAGAGGTCAGAGGTGAACATGCAGAAAACAAAGGAGCTTTTATTTTAGTTGTTGGGATTTCTGAATTTCATGTTGATAAGCATTGTTTTTTAAGTAAACCTTTTTTGGGGGGAGGGGATGGGAGATGAGAATAATAGCTTAGCAGGAAACCCCCGCAAGGATGGTATAGTTTCTCCAGGCCAGTTAATTCTTTCTACTATTAACAATGAGCACATATTTTCATATAAAATGGAAAGTAAGATTATCCCAAGGATGAGTAAAGGTAATGTTTAAATAACTTTTTGCATTGTAAATTGTGTTGTGTGCACATGAGTGGGGCGTGTGCAGGTGAGTGCAGGTGCTCACGGAGGCCAGATGGTTGTACGCCACCCAGTGCCAGTTCTGGGAACCAAACTTGGGTCCTCAGAAAGAGCAGCCGGTGTTTCCAACTGATGAGCCCTCGCTCCAGCCCTGTATATATGTATTTTATAAATCTAATACCCAGGTCATGTAAGCGTTTCTAGAGCACACAGAGCCTGGAGTGGAGGAAGCGTAAGAAGATGTGTGTGAGGGAGGGGGTGTCATGAGAACTTAGCTTTGATGATAAGGATAGTGTGTCCCTGCTAATGTTTTGACATACATTTCTGTGGTGTTGGCTTTCTAGTTTTTTTTGCTGTTGTTGTTTTGGGTTTTTGTTGTTGTTGTTGTTGTTTTTGTTTATGGTTTTTTCTACCATTGATATAGAGCTATGGGAAACTTGAGTGTGTGGTTTCTGTAAGATGGCACTCAGTAACGTGTTTCCTAGAGAAAGGCGTGTGCATCTTTAACGTTGCTGACTTCCCAGATTGCCTTCCCACAGTGATTACAAAGATTCTGTCTGGTTTTCTGAACTGTCCGTGTCACCGTCAGATGCGCAGGGTCTCCTTAGTTACAGAACACCGTTGGTGATGCTTAAAAATACAAGGAATCAAGATAGGAGTCGGGGTGGTGCCATCAAGATAGCAGGCGTGGTGGTACACACCATAATCCCATAGTCCCAGCACCAAGCAGGCTGTTGTAGGAGGACCTGGGGCTACACAGGAAGATTCTGCCTTAAAACCTCCAAAACCAACAGGCCATGGTGCCTCACACCTATAATCACAGCATTTAGGAGGCCGAGGCAATCGAGGCAGGAGGATTGCCGTGAGTTCCAGGCAAGCCTGGACTACAGGATGAGAAGCTCTGTCTTAAAACGGGAGAGGATCTTTTATAGTTCTTTTGTTATGCATTCATGGCCAGAAGCTTCCAGAGATGGCTGCCTAGTACTAGATGCCTCTAGCTTTCCAGTAGCTGGGCTCCTTCCTCCCAGCTCAATGATGTGGTTCTTGTCTAGGAGAAGGGATCCAGGCTCTCTCTCACTCAAGGGCCACTCCTCTCTTAGCTCGGCTTGACAAAGGGCTACACAGGCAGAGTGACATCTGGAAGAGCCTTGCAGGTTGTCAGGTTTCCTGGGGTCCTAAAGTCATCACCAACCCTATTTAGTTTTGTACATGAGTACTTGTCACTAGTGCGGCCGAGGACTCCTGAGGTATCAGGTGACAGCCCGAGATGATTAGAATTACAGTTTACTCCTGGTTGTAAAAGTATTCGAGCTTTGTGTTCTGTCCTGTGTGTGTATGTATTAGTATCTAAAAACTTAACTTGCTGGCGAGAGAAAAGTGGTTTTTGTTTTTTTGCTTTTTTTTTTTTTTTTTCCAGACTTCCATAGAATCTTTTGTCTGCTTCTGGGCCCTGTACATCAGTGCAGCAATCTGGGAGGATAGCTTTAACCTGGCACGTTCTCCTGATGGCGTAGACCACGCCTGTGCCAGAGGGTTGGGGCGAGGGTAGAGAGATGGAGGTGCCAACTCCTTTAGGGTAAATGAGATTGCAGGCAAAGCGCCTTGAACATTCCTCTCCCCCTGTGGTCTCATTGCAGGAAGAGAGGGCTGTGAGAGACCGGAACCTCCTCCAGGTTGAAGACCGGGAGCAGCCCATCCTGTGGAAGGTGCAGTTTAACCTAGGCAACAGCAGCCGACCCAGCAACCAGTGCCGGAACTCCGTTCAAGGGAAACACCTCATCACCGACGAGCTGGGTACGCCTCCCTCCCTGCACTGAAGGCCCGGAGACTCTGGGTTTGATAACCTTTCCTCCAGATGCTTTACTTCTTACTGGTTTCCAGGGATGCCGGTGTCTGTCTTCCATACTTTCCTCTCCATCCCAGGCTCCCTGCAGCATCTGGGAGCTTAGCTGAGCACCCAGACTCCTCCCTTTGCCTACAGCGCCAGCCTTGGCCTCAGTCCCAGGTCACTGCCTACCAGATACAGTCATGGTGTTCCTTATCTCTTTCTAATTGGGGTGTGTGTGTGTGTGTGTGTGTGTGTGTGTGTGTGTGTGTCCGTGTATATGCATGTCTGCATGTGTATGTCTGAGTGTGTGTATCTGTGTATGTGTCTGCCTATATGTGTCTGC
>JANHMN010001659.1:0-10414 GCA_030674055.1 Rhabdomys pumilio
TTTTAAAGTGTTTGTGGTTTGGGATGAGACCTGATAACATGGACTTCTTATATAGATTTTACTTATGATGTGTGATTTTTGATTATGTCTACTGTTTCTGTAGTTCCAATGCATGGTAGATTTTAAATTGGGGGTGGGAATATGGTATATTAATGTGCTAGCACTAATTTTAAATTGGACTTGTGGTGGTTATTCCAATCCAGTGGTGAGCAAGAAATCAATAAATGGGGTACATGGCTGTATCTGGTTGGCCCAAAGTTAAATCTGCTCCCCAAGCTATGCCTGGAGTAAGAGGATGATACAGATGGACCAGTGTCTTGTCCACTTAGCAGACTAAGTTGTGAGATTGAAGATAGACTTGTAGGTTTTTTATGTTGTGGACAGGCTAGGTTCTAGAGACTCACAAGCCTGAGCAGCCTATTATCACCACAAAATAGACATGGGGATTTGATATAACATAGACTCACTAGGACAAGCTGATTCCTAAGACTGGGCCAGCTTCCATGATATATAGAACATGGAATATACCAAAAAATTAGATTGTGTATGAGTGAGCTAGTGTGTTGAAGGGGTTAAACAGATTAGACTGCTACACAGGGTGTAAAATCGTGAACAAAGCATAGAGATTTAGATGGGCACAGCCAAGCTAATCTTGGATCTTATGACAAACCAGAATGATGCAGGTAGATTTCCCAGGCTGATTGACTAAAGCCAAGTCTGGAGTTTCAGAACAGAAAAGGTGAGACTCACCAATTTGAACCAGTTTACACACCTGATTGGGCCAGTTTACACACTATAGAACTCAGGCTAGGCAAGGAGATTGGATATGGGTTTGGGAGTCTAGAATCATTTGGACTCAATGTTTGAACAGGTATACCAGATTTATGACAAGGAATGTCAGGAATGTGACAGAGCCAAACCTGGAAGTTGAGAATAGGGATGATGGTGCTCACCACTGTGGTCTGTGAATAGGATGTGTGACCCAGGTTGTTTGGTGAATTGGAAGGGTGAGGTTGGGTTAGGATCATGCAGGCCACCCTTTGAAATTTTTAAGCATACGGTTGGTAGTGATGTTCATCATATTCTATGGTTTTACTACCTTGTGGATATAGGCTTTCTGGGGATAAACTTAAGTATTTTGAAACCTGGTGCCAAAAGTTTGGGGCTCATCTGTTTGGTCTTTTTGTTTGTCTGTTGTTTGTTTTTTCTTTTCCCAGATGACAGGTCTTTTCAATTACATGGAATAACATCAATTGTTTCCATCACATACAATCAATATAGAATCATTTGTAGTCCTGGAATTCTATGCTGTTTCAGATATATATTCTCTCCACAATCAAAACTAGGTTCATTTTCTAGACTGTAGATTCAATAACATTGAAATATAAGAGCTTTGAATTAGTGCAATTAAAAATAGTGAAACACATATGAGTTGAATTTTGCCATTTATCTGAAAGTGTATTGAGTTTTGCTTAATTTTAAATGGCCCACTTTTCATAGCATTACATAATTCAAGCATACGTACTGAGCCTAGGGAGATTCTAATTAAGTGACTCACTTATTCTGCTCTTTAGAAAACTGCAGCATTAAGACCACTGCACATGACCCATACACCATTTTAAAAGATAATTTCATTATCAATTTTAATTTTTCACCTGATTTTGTTGTTGAATACTTAGCTATTGAAATAGACTTTTAAGAACTAGGTTCTTAATATATGTGAACATTAACCCTTCAGACTGCTTAAGATCAAGGCTTATCAGCTTTCTTGGATAATAAAAACAGGAAGAATTATGACAGTTCCTTTTCCTAAATAAAGGAAGGGTGAATAAAGGAAGTCATATGAGAAATATTTGTCCTACTCTAGGTAGAGAAGACAGAAGCTAAATAGTAAATTGCCACAGGCAATGTATGAAAGATACATATGTAAAGAGAATGTCTTGTATATTATATGGATACATCACATGTCAATTTAAAAAAAAACCTTATGGTCTCTAGGAAAGGATAATAGAAGGTGGGAAAACAGAATTCTGGGATAGAGACAGATGGGAGATTCTCCAGGAAGATGTGAGAAGAGGGACACAAGGTACTCTTTTCATAGGTAACCAATTATGTTGCAGAATGTAAGTTAAAATAAATAGGTTATCCCAAGTTATTATTCTACTCAGAGAAGAGCCTAGCCATATGGCCAAGTTATTTATAAATATATTTTGGGTCTGAGTCTTATTTCTAGGAGCATGGGCCTGGAGGAAGAACCAGGATGTAAGTTCTAAATATGTATTTTTAAAGGAATATGAGCCATTCTCTTAATCCATCTGTAGAATTCTACATTAATAATTATTAAACTAACATTAATATCAGACTCCTTCCATGAAAAGGAGGAGCTAAGTTAGAGATAAATGTTGAATTATAAAATGTATCACAGATCTCTGTGAATTCAAAATTAGCCTGGTCCAAAGAAAGAGCTCCAGGGCTACACAGAAAATACCTGTTAGAAAAAAAATTAAGGTTAATATCCCTGCCCAAACACCCTGGTTTTTGTTTGTTTGTTTGTTTGTTTGTTTGTTTAGAGCCTGTAGACACATGTTGAGGTCAGAGGTCCATATTTGAACTCTTCTAAAACTGTTCTCGAACTTAACATTGAAGATTGGACGATCTCACCAGAGCTTACAATTTGGCTAGGCTGGTATCCTCCTGCCTCACTCACTCCAGTGCTGGAGTTAGACAGTTACAGACATCTGGATTTTTGGATGGTGTTTGAGATCCAACCTCATGTTCTCATACTACAGAAACAAGCACTTTAGAGACTGAGTCATCATACCAGTTCACCTAATACCCACACTTTGGTTTTGTTGGTTTGTTTTAGGTAAATGTCTTGTTACGTAGCCCAGGCTGACTTATGACTCATCAAAGCATAGCCATCACTGGTCTTAATAGCATGACTATCTTGACTCTTCAAGAGATTAAGATTAGCTATAATCTCTGTGGGTTTTTTTTTTTGGTTATTTGTTTGTTTGCATTTTTGTTTGTTTTCAATTATTTTTTTAATTTAAATTTTTGTTTGAATTCCTTTTTTTAATGTTTATATTTTTTTTTAAAAAAAATTCATTTTACATTCCCATTGCAGCCTCCACTCTCCTCTATTCCCTGTCCCTCCCTTACAAATCCATCTCCCATTAACACTTCCCCTTCTCCTCAGAGAAGAGGAGCCCCCACCCCCCGCTTTGTATACCACCCCACCCTGGAGTATCTAGTTCCAGCAGGACTAGGTACATTCTCATCCACTGAGGCTCAACCAGGCAGTCTAGTTACTGGGAAGGGGATTTAATGGCAGGGAAAAGAGACCAAGACTCTTCCCAAATCACTAATTAGGGGGTCCTCGTGAAGATCAAGCTGCACATTTGGTAGAAATGTATAGGGAGTCTAGGACCAGCTCCTTCATGCTTCCTTGTTGGTGGCTCACTCATTGCCCTAAGTCAATTGACTCTGGATCTTCTTGTGGTGTCTTTGACCCCTGTGATATGTGCACTTCTATTACCCACTCTTCCACAAGACTCTCACATGTTTTGGGTTGGTCTCAAGACAGAGTTTTTGTTTTTGTTTTTTTTCTGTGTAGCCCTGCCTTTACTGGAAGTCACTTTGCAGACGAGGCTTACCTGGAACTTCTGCCTCCAAAGTGCTGGCATTAATGGCATATGGCACCATGTGTGGCTCTTACATTTGTCTTCTTAGTCTGAATTTGGGCACCATTGATTTTGGTGGTAGATTTTCTTTAAGTTGTTTATTATTTATAGCTTAGTGATGTTGAATAGCTGAATTTCCACATAGTTGTCTGAAATACGGAAATAATTATAACACATCAAAAAATGAGAGGGTGTTTACCGTACCATTAGATACTGCCTTCTGGTCATTGTCATGATTCAGGTCTGTTGCAGCTTGTCTGCAGTTTAAAGCATCAGAGTCCTTTATCCCAAGTCTGTGTGGTATCTTTTGCATAAAGGATCAACCATCAACTGCTAAGAAATATCAAAGGGCTACATTGTACTATTTACAAGGAGTATTTCCCTGCCTGGTGCTGGGAGATATATATATATATATCTGTAATATATATATATATATATATTACAGAAAGCAAGATATTGAGTTTAATAATGTATAGCAATTACCCTCTAAGTCTAATATCCCAGTATAACTGTCATTTTAATAAAGACACAAAGAAAGCTACAATTTTTTTAATTGTTAGAAGTCTCTTTTTCTACTCATAACTGAAAGGACTGAGTTAGCCAGAGAGATGTTGACTACATGACAGTCTGCAAACTGGAAATTCAGGAGAAGAGTCCTATGTTTCTGTTTTCCAGAACTGGAGAAAGTATAAAGCAAATCAATTCCAGGAAAAACTACTTCTCATGGGCAGCCAATCAGGAGCTTCCAGGAGCTGCCCTGCTGCCTGGCCTGAGCCAAGATTGAGCCAATAATAATTAATCAGCAACCGTTGTGAATAGACCTTAAAATGCCTCAGAACCTTGACCAATCCTAAAGGCACTCCTACCCCCGGAGATAGAGCCAATTAATCACGGAAAAGAGACGTAAAAATCACCCACTCCTAGCCTCTAATGGACTTTAAATTGACCCTGCAAAGTCCACACCTCTCTTCCTTCCCAAAGTATGATAGACCCTTACTTGCTGGATCTCTGCAGAATAAATGCTCTCTGCTGTTGCATACTACTTGAGTCTAGGGTATTACTCTTTGGTGAATCTTGTACCTTTACAATAACAAATAATAAAAATTATATAAACTATATGATAAAAGTATCTAGTTTATCAGCAAACTTTTCTCATCATTACAAAAATGCTAATTAAATTTTGATATTTTACATAAATTAATTCCCTTTGCTTTGCTTTCTCAGAGTCTATATCAGTCACACAATCTTTCCTCAGTTTTACTCAGTTATTGGTTTGGAGAATAGTTTATAGCAAACGAATCACTTATTCTTTCAATTAATTTGGTTCATTGGCATCAGAATATGTATAGACTAATAAAAGAAGAGACAAACTATAAATCAGTGAGGAATTCCATCATGACCTCTGTTGAAATCACTAGGATTTGTCTTCCTTAGTTATAGATTTCCTACTTTTATTATCAGTCATCATTTGTGGCCTTGCATAGAGCCTTTTAATATTTTCATGATATAAAGATTTCCCCAAATTTACATGTCAGCATAAATACCAACTAAAATATTTCTGATAGAACTGTTATTTCAAAATTACAAGAATGCTAACCTCATTAATGCTTTAATCCATGTACACGATCATAACTGAAAGGATTGTAAGAAGAGATGATCTTTTTGGGAGAAGTGGGTAACAGATAGAAGACACTTTAAGGATGTATCTTGGCCCTTCCTAGTTGTAGAGGTACCTTGGTAATTATATACCCTGTACGTACATTGCAATTTGCTCTTTTGTTTTCTTATAATGTAAGGCAACTGAAGTTCTTGGATACTAGCAGTAGACAGGATTCAGCATCCTTGTGCAGAGATGTATAAATATACTTCCATTTATTCTGATCAAACTTCTGACAATGGAGTTGCTGAGATACAGGCTGAGGGTATGTATAGAAGAAAAATCTTACTGAAGTGACTGTTTAGTAACCTAAGTGCTTCACTTTTTATGAGCATAATACAGTCTCTATTTAAATTACACACTCTAAAAATTAAACATATGAGATACCTAGTCATTTTCTTCTTGCTGAAAGTGGTCTTTCCACAAGTATTGTTTACATTATTCATGAGATACATTTTCAACATTTAAGGCTTCTGTCATTCACTATTAAGTTGCATCTTTTTGCTCCACTGAGACTTTTAAAACTATTTTCAATTTAATAAGGACGATGATGCCTTAAATGGCTATAAATAAGTAAGAAAAATATGTGATCAATCTCTTTTTAAAGATTTATTTTGATTATTTCTTAGCATGCCCCTATGTGTTTGTATGTACGTGCCTGTGTGTGTGTGTATGTGTGTGTGTGTGGTGTGTGTGTGTAGGCACACAGGGTATGTAGGCACCCAATGAAGACAGACGAGTTCATCAGATTACCTGTAACTGCTCTTAGAAGGGTTGTTAGGTATCTGGAGTGGGTGTTGAGAATCAAATTTAGATTTTCCTTAAGAATTGCTCTTACAAAATTTTTTTTAAAATTCTTTAAAAAAAAAAAAAAAAAGAATTGCTCTTAACCACTGGATCATCTACCCAGATGGGATAAAACTTGTCTACAGACAGCTGAGCTATGATTAAATAAATACTTTAATTGAAATGAGCCCCAGCTTTCACAGGTTTTTAGTACATTTTTAGGAATCTTCTTCATCAGATTTTTATATCTGAGTAAAAGCATTAAGCTTCATTTGTTCACATCCCACACCAAGATAGTCTGTCTGCATCCCCCAGTGAGCATGGTGAGGGCCTCTGCAAGATCATGTTTGTTTCCTAGCCAGAGCTGTCCTTCTGGATAGAGCTCACAGTACCTCTAAGTTCCTTCTTTCTGTAATCTTAGACTCTTGTGGAAAACATTTCATCTCAATCAGCAGTTTCTGCCCTGCCTTTGATCATTCCGTTCCTAGATAAATGACACACAACCTTTATTATTATAATAAACCTTAATCAGTGCTAGAGCTACACAGATACCTTCTACTAGAATCTATTTCCCCATCGAGTTAAAATTTGCCGTGGTCCTTCTGGGCTGCTCTTAACTTCAGTTGGCCAGCCATCAGCTTTCATGACTCACCTAACCCATGGAATCTTCCTTCTCTCCTCAGTCTCCAAGCCCAGGAACCTCCAATCCCCTATGTTGCTTCTGCCCAACTATTGTCTGTCAGCATCTTTATTTAACCAATAGTTTTAAATTAAGGAGCAAGGTCACCTTGTATGTGTGGATTCTCTTGTCCCTGGGAGCAAACAAGGCCTTGGGGGCTAGTATTTAGCATTACAATATACAGTGAATGACAAAACTTCTCAACATTATACTATCCAGATGAGGAGGAGGAGGAGGAGGACAATTCTCATGAGCTCAGATAACAATCTTTTTTTGTTAAAGAGAGTGTTTGGTACTTCTTTAAGTTTCTTAACGTTTTTATTATTTCTATCTACTTCTTATAAATGGAGAAAAATCTGTATGTCTCTTCTTTGTTATGAATGGCCTCCTATATTCTTGAAATTACTCTTTAAACTTTCTAGTAGTTTCAAATATATATGTTTATATAAATTAAATTTTACTCTCTGTTATATATCTTTATATAGGATATAATTATATATTAAATATAAAATTATGATCTATAATAATTTATATATAAATATTTATGTAAAACATATTGTACATTATAAAATACATTTATATGTTTGTGTGTGTGTGTGTGTGTGTGTGTGTGTGTGTGTGTACGTGTGCATGCAGGGGTGTTTGTGTGTGTGTATGTGAAACTAAAACTAACAGATACTACAACTCAGTTGTATCTTATAATCAGGAAAACAAGATATTTTACAAATATTGAAGTACTATATGATTATTGGTTTAAGAACTTTTATCTTTTTACAATTTTTATATGTATGTATGTATGCATATTTTTTACAAGCACTTGGATGTATGTCTGTGGGTAGTTTTGTAAATGTGTCTGAGGCTAAGAAGCTTCTTTAATAATACTTCTGCTTCTTAACTGACATACTCTCACTAAAAGCTCAGAGCATATGACTATGGTTAGTCTTGACAGCCAGCTTGCTCTGTGGCTCTTCTCTTTTTATCTTCTCCTGCCATAATTATAACCAGGCTACCATTCAAATATAGTATTTGGGTTTCTAGTCATTCTAAACTGGAGTCCCCATGCTCACATGACATATATTTTAATACCTGAGCCATCTCTTTGTCTCAGGCAACACTCTCTAAGCTAATGCACACGTGTCATGATATCTTTTATTACAGTGAAAATTCCTTGAACTCACTTGAAACGCTTTTAGCAACTTTTTAATAGGCCTTTATTTCTTACTGTAAATGACACAATATTAATAATAACTTGTATGTTTGCTTAGGTATTTCACAAACAGTATTTTATTATTGTTAGAAACATTGAAAAGCACACCACTGTGTTGATTTTACATAGAAATGAAGAGGGCAGGAGGTATTACAAGAGAAATTTGAATAATCCAAACCAACTCCCCTGAGACAACTGAGTGGGGAAAAGATAAAGGAAACCTTCTATATTTAATGTCTCTCAACACCTCCCCTGTGTTTAAGGAGTATTTGCTTATGAAAACAAATGAAAGTGTTTCCATTAATAATTTGCATTGAGCTATCAATCAACAAGCTTGCAAGATAGACTTAATAGAAGAAATGCAAGTAATTATCTAATGTGTTTAAAAAAGAGAGAAAGAAAAAATTGGAGGCAGTATTTAGCTTACTTTTCCAACATACCAATTTGACTTTCACAATTAAAGCTACTTAATCTCTGCCTACCAATTAAGTCCCACCTCTGAAGACAAGGAGAGTAATTGAACGGAATAAAACTAGCTCTCAAAACCATTACTCGGAATTTAAGAATTGTGAGTACACGTGAACAATGTCAATAACAATTGTTTTCTTTCGTGAAAACCAATATTCTTATCCCAATTTATGCCACAGTTCTCTGTACTTTGTTATATGCTTTCCATATGACTTTTCATTTATTCTTATTTTTAAGTTCTCTAACATCATCTCTACCATATCCTCCTGTCCTCTCTACCCCAGGGTTCTTTCTACCTGTTTTGCTATTTGATCATATACCTAATCCTTTAATGTATTTAATGTTATCATCATTCTCATTAAGTCATAGACGAGAAATCAAAATTCTAGAACTATAAAATGATAGACCATTTACTAAACTCCACATTTTAACACCACAGAGTGAGGAGGTGTGGTGAGATGGTGGTGGTAGAGGGGGGTGAGCATGTCCTCTTGGAGACAATGGGGGAAGTTCTGGGATGGGGACAGGTCAAGGGGACAGACTGGGAGGAGGATGAAGACTGCACTCTAAAAAATGATTAAAGAATAGTAAAAAAAAAAAAAGAAAATTAACTTGTGTAATAAAATAGCATTCT
Source organism: Rhabdomys pumilio (assembly GCA_030674055.1). Lineage (NCBI taxonomy): Eukaryota > Metazoa > Chordata > Mammalia > Rodentia > Muridae > Rhabdomys > Rhabdomys pumilio. The sequence continues at coordinate 9,115 of JANHMN010001659.1, forward strand.
ATGATACTGTTATAGCATAGTCTTATTGATCTTAAAGTAACTTGATATAATCAATATTCATACAATATATCATGACATTTTTATTTTAATCCACTTCTCTTTTAATCGTGGGAATTTTAGAGCTCTGCAAATTTCTTTCACCTTGGTGAAAAATGAAAATAAAGAGAAGGGCAATAATGAGGTAGGAGTCAAAGGATAAAACCTAAATTATTTCTCTGTTGAGTGGGTCTTCTAAACTCACAAAGATTAATACCTTCCTATAATGTCTTCCTATCTATGCCTTCCTCAACACCCAACTTACTAATAAATGGAGTAGAACAGGAACTCCCATGTTGGTTTATAGAGATGATCTTTTTTCAAGATGCAATGCTCATATCTTTTCTCATTCTCTGGCAAGCATCTAAAGATCACTTATTTCATTATCCAGAAAAAGAGAGAAATTTTGTTTTAACTCACTTCTTTATATTCTACTTGCATTGTTATGGTTTATAAAATGTATAGCTCAATATGTAAGGAGAAATAAAGGGAAAGGAAACACATTTCTAAGGGAACTATAAGTTAGGAATATTGATATTAAGGTGTACACAAAGGAATTTCAGGAGATGAGGTAATATCAGGAAAACATATACAATAATAAGATTAGATACATTCCTGCTATTATAAAGGTTTTATCCCAGTGGGGGCTGATAAAATAAAATTTAAGGACAGGAGTAAAGTTGTCTTGAAAATCTATATTCTCATCCATTGGAAGCAAGTATGAGAACCACTGGCTCTTTCTTGAGCTTTTGTAATGCTAATGCCTACCCACAGAGATTCAGTTTTCCAACCAAGCCACAACTACTCCAAAAAGGCCATACCTCCTAATCCTTCTCAGGAAGGTCCTCACCTGGGAATGAAGCATTGAGTATATGATCCTATTGGTGTGAGTCTTATTCGAACCACAATAATAGAGTGGAAATTCTTATCAAGTGTGTTAAATGCATCTCAAAATTGTATTCTCCAATAACAGAATTTTTTCTACTCCTTTATTTTAAATGAGATCTAACCTTCACATGAGGTTAGTATAAAGCCAATACTTATAAGAATTACATCAAAATTGTATTGGTCATTTTATTTTCAATATTCCAGCTTTAGAATGACCTAACAGACACGATGCTACGTGTGTCTGAAACATTTATGTGACAAGGAAATATGCATCATATATGTGAACAACACCATCCAATGGTTTTGAGACACACAGTGAAGAGCAGAACAGAGAGAGAGAGAGAGAGAGAGAGAGAGAGAGAGAGAGAGAGAGAGA